>QANX01006887.1:0-101176 GCA_003254975.1 Ochetophila trinervis
CATGGCTTCTACGAAGTAAAAAACAACTTTTAGAGCTTAAAAGCTGCTTCTGAAAGTGTTTGAGTAATTTTTTAAAAGTGCTTTTGGCATCTAAAAGTCTTTTTAACCAAAATCAATGAAAAATAACTTTTATAAAAAGCATTTATAAAAAAGTAGAAGAGAAACAAAAGCAAAAAAAACTACGTGAAACAAAGCTTAAAGCTAATTTTAGTGTTTCGCAGTTGATTTAGAGAAGCTGTAAAATAGTAGCTTTTAAAACTATAATTTGTGCTTTTCTAATTGTTTATAATTAAAATACCAACTTTAACCCTTATTAATAAGGTTAATATCATTCTTATCATTCTTGTCTTAGGTCTATTTGAAACCACCGTTTTTAATTAGGCTATTGAACCCACCTTTATCATGCAAAACAGCTTACTTTCTTCACTTTAATCAATAGGGCCTTAATAGTTCTGGATCGTCTAACTTGGCAACCCCTAATTGATTCATTCCCCTTTTTTTTCAAGTTGAATTCAGATGCAGCTGTTTTTAAGGGTGAGATTAACATGTCCAAACTTTATGTTAGTGGTTAGAAACTCATCGGATCAAAGTCCGAAGTATGGATTGTTTCAGATTAGGGCTTATAATTTGCAAAAATTAATTGTTATCTAAATTTGTGTTTTCTTCTTATTAATTTTTTATTTTTTGAAAATCTTTTTTCGATAATAAAGGCCAAAGAGTGTTTGAAATTTTCAGAGTAATTTGCTGGACAAAATAGATAGATTTGCAACTAAGGGACTAGAAATTCTTGATATATAGTGGGATAAATATACGGACCTTACTCTTAAATTTGGCTAGAATGAGATATTTTTGGAATTTGCAAGTTCGATGCTCTTGGTGTTTCAATTTGTGGAAGTAGCTAGCCTCATCCAGAGAGTAATTTAGAATTGGGAAACCTCTTTTATATTTTTCGTTTTTTTTTCCTCTTAATTTTATGAGTAGGTTCTTAGAAATTGTATGCCTTATCCATGAAAATAATGCAACGACCTCAGAATTTAAACTTCCTTACTCATGACTCAAATTTTTTTTTTTTTTTTTATGGTAACTTGTTTAATTATTGTTTACTGAAGTCTCTTTCCAATCGAAATATATAAATTAAAGGTTAATAATACTTTATCATAAATTTTAAAAAAAATATTATTTATTACCGCTAGTAATAGATTACCGGTGTGAGTCATACGTCATTTGTCGATTTAATTGGTTAACTCAAAATAATTTAATTTTTCTAATTAGATTTTTAATATAAAAAAATAATATATAATTAAATGCATATAATTAGTACTTGCCATTTCAACATGGATCTCAACTATCCCAATTTGGTGACAAATAGCAACGTTACTATTGCTTTCTTGTGAGGTTAGTCAAAAACATACAATTTTGTCTTATGAACTTGCAAAATTAGTCTAAACATAATAAAATTAAAGAAAGTAAAAAACAATAATGGGAGGGGAAGTATTATCAACCCAAAAATTCTAAAATTAATGAGAAACCAAGTAACCAGAAAAAAAGTAGTAAGTTTTCATATTCAATAAATTTAAAAAAAAAACCAACACCAAATAGCTTTAAACTTCTAGGTGTAAAAGTAGGATTTCATGCAACTTTCACAATGATATATATCCATCAAAAAGTAGCTATTAAATACTCACAAGATCAACAAAATAGACATGAAGAAAAAAAGCGCGCATATATTGAAGTGTCAAATTTGTGTTTATACTTTCTTGCTATAGTGTAAGTACACATCCACGTTATAATAGGCATTCGTCCAATACTATATAATTTAAGAAATATATTATTCGATTATTATATATAATTTATGAGATATATTATCCCTTACATGTATTAATATTTATGTTGAAAATATAAGGTGGAAAAGATAAAGAAAGTCATTTTCCGAAGCGACATGGAATTGAAACCTAACAGAAATTCGGCGCCAATCCCGGGAGTTTGCATGTTATTCGACAAACCTAACGTCCACTTTTTGCATTAAATGGGTGATTCTTTTTTTCTCTGCTTCGACCCATTTATTAGATAAATCAAAAAGCCATTTTTATTTTTTTTCAAAAATTCCATGTCCTGCCCTCATGGAGGGATTTTATATAGAGAAACAAAACTATGCCAATGGAATCCAAAACCCAACAGACAACACTAAGCAAAAAGTCAAGGCCATGCTACACCATTTATAATAGCATAAATGCACTGACCATCCTTTAGCATTTTCATGGTGAATAAAAAAAAAAATCTCTCTTTCACAGTGTACGGTTTTTACAATTTTTATTTTTTTAAATTTTTTTTCCTTTTTCTCTGAATTTTCTGTCTCAACAGTTGCTTTGTGCCCTCAAAAGGTGCTCAAAGATGTAGCCCTTGACAAATGTGCCATGCTTCTGTTTTTTTCTTTTTTTCTTTTTTAATTTCTCTTCATTTTATAGCATGTAAGTTCTTTCTGGGGTCGGTCAGCTTTTTAGCCACTGGTTAAAGGGGAAGCATGTCTGAATCTTCCTTAAAGCTAATGTCCATCTCCTTCTCTCTCTGTCTCTCCATTATATTGCACACAAAATTTAAGTGCTCGATTTTTTGGTCATCTTGCCTTTCTTTCATGTCTATTTTCTTTGGATTTTTATTCTGTTTAACAGAAAAATCTTTTGCAGATTTTTGGACGGCATTAGTCATGTGGTACTATTTCAGCATTATAACCTATTTTGTCTTTACAGCATTTGTTTTTTACTTTTGCAATTCCGGTCTCCGAGAATAAGAATCTCTTAAATCTTTTCCTCTTTATTTGAAACGAAATACAAATTATTGCGATAGACTATTGGAGGTAATTTAAAAACATTTTTTTTTTCTAAAAGCTTAGCTAATGGAAAATAGCTTATGATATCATTTATAATTTTTTTTCGAACTCTCTCCTTTTACATGTAAATTTGGCTTTTTTTAATTCATCTTAGGTATTTACACGGTTTATTTTTTTTTTATTTTTTTTAACTAGAGTTGTTAAATTTTTAATCTACAAAAATTAAGAATTTTTTACTTTTATACTAAATTAATTTTTTTTTAAATTAGTAAATAATTATATTAGTTATAATTTTTCTGTAAGAGTGGGTATAAAAATAATGGATATAAATATTTATGTTTATTTTTTGTTTTGGTTTTGCTTTTCCTTTTTCTTTTTTGTTTTGAGCTCATCTTTGAATTTGTATTGACTGTCCACTACTACAGAAAAAAGTTATCAACAACAGTCTTACTTTTATATAGACGTCGGTTATAAAAGAGAGCTGACGTTGATAAAATAAGACAACGGTTAGAAAAAATCAACGACGATTTTATCTATAATCGTCGTCTAAAGTTACATAAAAAACGAAGGTTGATGAATTAACCGTGGTTGATAAAACACTAAAAGACACGCGGCAGCAACGTGGACACCACGTGTATGTTGAAGAATATAGACGGTTTCTAAAGGAACCGTCGTCTATACTATTCCAATTTTTTATGTCGGTTTTTGTTTTTAACCGTCGTCCTTTTGTGTATATTTGTTAAAGTGGCGCTCTTAAATTTAGTCTCTGAAATGCAGTTTTAACGATCAAAATAGCTGTTGCAAAAGTAGCTATTGCAAAAAATATAGCCGTTGTAATTTTTTTTGCTTATATATTTTCATTTTTGTTCTCAATCAAATTCACTAAATTCATTTCTCCCATAATTTTTGTTCAAATTATTTTAGTGGTGATAAAAAATATTCAAATAGCATTTATTTAGGATTTAAGTCATCAATTTGTTAAAATTTGAAGTTGATTTTTGTAAAAAAGCTCACTATTGAAGTAAGTAATTTTATGCAATTAACTACATTAAATATTTATGTTATTGCATTATCATTTAAATTAAATTAGTTATATAATTTTATTTTCATGAATTACTTATTTTATAATTATTAGGTTATGAACATTTAAATTTTGTAATGATATATATATATATATGTTCCATTTATTAAATTTGTTAGTTTTTTAAAATATTTGATATGTTATAATCTCATATAGTATTGTTATTTATTATTTATTTTATGTTGTTGTAGTTAATTTTAGAATATAGTAAAATATTAATATTAATTAGTTGTGTAATTATCGTTGTCTCTATTTATTGTTATCTATTTATTTTCTATTATTTATTTGTTAATTATTAAATGTTGGTTAAATTGTTAGTAATATATTATTTATTGCTATATTTTAAATCATTATTGTTTAAATTAGTTTTAATTAGCTGTTATTCAAATAGATAAAATGGACAAATCATGGATTATGATGGATAGGAGAATCGATGCATTTCAAAAAGGTTTTGAAATGTTTTTAGAATTTACTAAGAAAAATGCAAATAGAGATGGTAAAATTCGATGTCCTTGTATGGAATGTGAGAATTTATTTTTTAGCACTATTGAAGAAGTGAGAGGGCATGTATACTTTAAGGGGTTTGATACGAATTATTGTAAGTAGATTTTACATGGAGAATAGTTGGAAGAGTTTGAAGGATATCGTGGAGATTATTCTAGAGTTAGTGGAATTAGTAAAAGCAATAACACTGAAAGTCATTTTACTCACATAAATATGGATGATGAAGATGAGGTGGGTAATAATATTGACATGGTGAATGATACTTGTGACAAGTTCGTGGTGTTATATTAAAATAGTTTAATTTAAAATTTATAAAAAAATTTGGTGTTAATTTAAAATTTATAAATATTTTTTTTACCTGAATACACACCTGGCACACTCTGGTTTGCTGGGTTGAAAAAAAGAAATTGTGTTTTTAGTTAAAACGGCGTCGTTTAATATAGTACTATAGACGACGGTTGATGATAGGAACCGTCGTCTATAGTATATAGAAAACGGTTGAAGCTATAAACCGTCGTCTTTAGTATATAGACGACGATTTCTTAGCTATAACCGTGTTTTTTCCTCCGTGTTTTCTTCCTTACACGACATTCTCTTCCATTTTTCCTCATTTCTCCAAAAATCATACACCTGAACTGTCGCCGCAGCAACTTTCTCTCCACCGTTTGTTTCATTTCAACTGGAATCTACTGCATATTCAACCCGAAAACTTAAGGTAAGTAGTCATGAACATATTTTCTGCTCTGCATCTTCAACCCGAATTTTTTTTTACCGATTTTGTCTTTAAATGTGCCCATGAATATATTAGTGAAAATGTTGAAATGTGTTGATTTGTTGAAATTATATTGTGCATGTGAATACATTTTGAAATTTGGTGCAAATGTTGAAATTATAATGTATGAATATATTGTGAAAATGTGTTGAAATGTTGATTTTTATATTGTGCCCGTGAATTTTTTTTTTTTGTGAAAATTATAGTTGAAATTATAATGTTTGGATATAATGTTAAATTATAATGTTTTCTGTTTGGATATATTGTATGAATAAAGCCAAGCTTGAATATATATATATATATATATATATATATTACATATATTTGTTTGAATATATATTGGATAATTGGACGCTTGGTGTCGTGGACCCGTACTTTGGGTATATTTGATTTTTTGATTCCGCCAACACCAAAGCTAATATTGATTTCAAACAATTAATAAGCAAGTAAGTTAATTTTAGTGATTAAATTTATTTTTAATAATTTATTTTATTTATAAAATGATATATATATATATAGAGCTTGGACATTATGGAATGAGCCGAAGAGGCAAAGGTCGAAGAATAAATTAATTAGTTGGCGAGGCAGAAAGGTAAAATCTATGAATTATTTATTTCATTAATGTTAAAGTATTAGAAATTATGTAAATTAATATTTTAAATTATTTTTTTGTAAGCACCATTGCAACCGACTAGTCATGAGTGTGCATATTATGTATGCATGATGCTGAGGGATATAATAAATGTCGATTCATCAGTACTACAGTCTCAGTTACATAATACTGTAAGTATAATTTTAGCGTAATTGTAAATTTATATATAATATTATGTTTACTAATGCATTAATATTATTTGTTTGATTTTTATGTACAGTTTAAAAATTGTATTTGGATACAACACTTCGTGGATGAATTGTATTTGTATGAACCGTCGTCGATAATGAACATAGACGACGGTTTATAGTAAAAACCGTCGTCTATGTATTTGCCGCGTGGCTCCCACCACGTAGCTTCGGTGTTATTTTAGACGAAAGTGTGGTCCGTTGTAGTAATGTTTTAGACGTCGGTTTTTAACCGTCGTCGATGTTTTATAACTATCGACGACGGTTTTGTGTCCATCATGTAAACACTTAAAACAACGGTTTTTTACTGTTGTTTTTGACCATATTTTCTAGTAGTGACTATTCGACAGAAATTGACCTTATGTTGTTCTTAATTATTTTGTCTCCATAAATGTTGCAATATACATCTAATTTTTAAACGGTAATATAAAGGATAATACGTTCTTATAAAACATGACATTTTAAAATACTTTTGTTCTTATCTAGCTCGCTCTATATCTATCTATTCTTTACATATACATATCCAGCATGTCATCTATCAGTCATTTTTCCAGAACCAGTCACCAAAATTCGCTGTTGTGACTTGTGAGTAGGAGCTTATAATTTGCTTGGAGACCCAAAAACCAATTAAATTTTTTATCTAGCTACAGGCTCCCAAAAGTTGCTACAGATACAGATTATATATATGTAGGAAACTAGGAATTATATTTATACATAAATATATATTCGTTTGCCTAGATATGTGTATAACAATTTGAAGGAAGGGTTTGGTTAATTACTCTTCTGATTATTGAAGGAAAAAACTTGTTTCCATTTAGTTAATTACCAAAATATTATCAATCTCCATATTTACATGTAAAAACAAAACTCCAAAGAACTTTGAGAAACTTCAGTGATCAAATACAAAGAATTTCTTTTTATTTTTGTGAATAAAAAAGAATTCTCCTGGGACCATCATAGATTTTAGACCAAGTTTAGCGCACTTCCCAACATTACTACATAAAATCATCCGCAGCTATAAAAAAAACTATTATATTATTTGGATTCCGTCCAATTGGATTGGATTGGTTTTTTTCTTTTTTTTTTTTTTTTTTTTTTTTCAATTCGATCCGATCTGATTTATATATTAAATTCAATCTAATCCAATTAGTAATTGGATTGGATCGGTTTGGTTAATCAGTTTCGCTTTAATTTTTATTTAATTTTTTTAGACTTTTTAAAATTTAATTTTAGACTTTTTAAAATTTAATTTTTGAGTTTTTTTTTTTACTTTAAATATTTAACATTTGAGCTATTTTTTGTACCAAAAATTTGTTGTGCTTAAATTTTGTTTAAAAAATTATGTGTTTTTTAAAAACCTAACACATAAATGATTAAAAAAATAACATGACAAATAAACATATTAAACTAAAACAAAACAAAATTACTACACTAATACAATAATCGAGTAATTAAATTCTAAATGTAAATTAATATAACAAAGCCTACATACCAATAATATTAAACTAAATGCCATATGTTTTGTAAAAAAAAAATGGTCGATTTGGATCGGTTTTGGTAGGTTTTTAACACCCCAAACTGAACCGACCTTTGGTTTTTTATTTTTCAAAACCAATCAAATCCAATTACACTAAAATAATCGATCCAAACAGGTTAGATTGAATCGGTTGTTTTAATCGGTTAGTTGGTTTTTTTGCACACCCCTATTGTCAACAGAGCTTTATGTCATATATATTTATGATCAATATTTTTCTTTTTCTTTTTCAATTTTTTTAATCATTATATATTGGCTCATAGGTCGGAAAACCCACATGGTGATTGATAAATGTGAATCTTAAATGAAAGATTAAGATTCTCTTAGGACCACAAGACTGTGATAGTTGAACCAAGATAAAAATGGCTTTTCCATACCCTATATATATATATATATATGTATATATTCACATTAACCAGCACAAGCAAACTCTAAAGCTTTTCTAATCCTATATACTTTATTGAAGATCCTTCAATACCAAGCTAGGATTTGTCTCCCAAGATGCAGTTTTCGTTTATCCATAGGCTTTCTTCACATACTTTATACATGGAAAAAAGAAGAAGTTAAGTGTACGCTTTGCTTTATTTTAATATACCAATAACTTTTTCCTTTTAAGATTTCCCTTAATCAACGGGTGCTATATAATTTGTCTATAATAGAAAAAAATTGCTGAGACTTGATTTTCATTTCCAAATACTTGTGTTGTAATTCATTCCTTTTTTTAAAATTTTGTTATTTAATTAATTCTCACATAAAACTTCTCTTACTTTATGTACTAATTAATTTTCTCTTCTATTGTAATAATTGCATGTTCAGTATGCAAATGTGAGATGCACTACCTCATTTTATGTTGTTACCCAATAAAGATATCTATTTAATTGGTAAATCTCTTTTCTCTTATTATAGAAATCAAATTCTTTTTTGGTATTTTTGTCAAAGAAGTTATAAAACTTAATATAGAAATGTTAGAGCTTTTTATCCATTGTTTTCTAGCACAAAGCCTGAATTCCAATATCAAATACTAATAATAATAAAAATAATTTTAAGTGGATAGAAATACAAAAAAAAAATTTATTCTAGAGAGGAAAGGGGCATGTCTTGAATCCAAGATCTCATGTGTGTGAGGAACATACCAACTGAGCTAACCAAACTTACCAATAATAATAATAATAATAATAATAATAATAGTAATTGACACATGACTTTTGAAATCTAAAATTATTTTATTTTTTTGATCAATTTTGATATCTAAAAATTTGATAATTAAAGCAATAAATGGGTATGTATAACCGTATTTTCTTTATTGTCGCTTATGAAATCAAACTGGTACACATGCAATTTCATTAATTACAATAGGAATATTTATGAGACTCTTTTCTTACCCATATATACGAATTCATATTCAGTCTACTATATATCCATCTGAATATATATATATATGAGCATCTCTCTGCAAAAATGTGGTAACTAGCTAGCTCATAGTATTTCTCAAAGGTTCCTCTTGCGCTGCTGTTAAATGTGTCACCTAATTGTCTTATATACATTCAATGTTGAGGATAAGGAGGGACTTATGGAGTGATGAACCCAAATTGCATTTATTTATGTAGCTGAAAGTGGTTGAGCACAATTTATATTCTTCGATTCGTCTTTTTATAAGTTCAAATAACTAGTAGCATAATCAATAACAAAATGTATGATATTTAAAAAACAAAAGAAAAAAATTAATTGGAAAGCGTTCTGAAGAAAACAAATAATTGTGTTATAGGTATGAATTATTTACCAAATGATGTGTTATTGTTTTATTGATTGAAAAAATAATATAAACTAAATATAAATAAGTAAACCTTATAAAATTCAATACAAACCAATAAAAATATATATGGTTTTTTTTTTTTTTGCACTAAAATTAAAAAATGTTATTTTGCCACATGTGTATTTAAGTTGTATATTTTTCAGTATTTTTAGCATTACTTTAAATGTTTACATTATGAGATGTCATTATTTTATTGGTTAAATATAAGTCAGAAATTAAAAATAGTAAGTGCACCTCCAATGGAATGTGGATTGTTAAAATTAACATGTCACATAAGCATATATAGGCATTATTTTGAAAAAATGATCTCCAATGGGAACGTCTATAATGAATGTCGAGCTGACGTGGCTTTAACATTGTCAAGGTAAATGTCTACTTCTAGAGGATCTGTCAGACATTGTCAAGTTTCTAAAAAAATAAATTTTCTCTTAAAAATCTGATTTGCTCAAAAACTAAAAATACTTAATAAAATATGTAATTAATTAATAATTATAAATAATCTTTGTGCACATTACCATTGGAGAACAATTTTTAAATTGATTGTGCATTTATGGCACATAAATTTAGACAATCTCTATTTTCATGCCACATATGCAGCAATCCACATTCTTCATTGGAGATGCTCTAATAATAATGACAGTTCATCATTGATAAACACATCTTGGTAAAACTTTTGGTACTCTAGCACAATTTCCATATAGTAAATCAAGAACATTAATTAATTGTTCTTCTTTTATTTTTTATAAGTTCTCATTTAAAAGCCGCAGAAAGTAGAAAATTAATAATCCAAACGTACATATCTATAAAAAAAAAAAAAAAATTAATACATTATTATTAGAAAGTTATATATATGTAAGGTTTGTAGCATTAATAATTTAACTGATATTAATACATCAAATAAAAAGCTGATACATAAATGTATGCTTGCTTACATAAGAATTTTAATTAGTATTTTATCCCAACTTTTAAGCTATCATCTAGTAACCACCAGATTTATTAATGAAGAGTATGGGATTATCCCATTAATTATCATTTAATTAATAATTAAATGTAGGGCCCTTAAAAGAGATGGGTAGCTTAAGATTTGTCTTAACTTTTAAAAGCACATTTTAAAACCGAACTTTATGGTTTTATTGAACCCCATCACAACATCAAATATATAATAATGTAAGGTTTAAGTGTCTCACATAGGCATGTCTTCCTTTAGTAATGTATCCAAAAGGGTCAGTCATTCTTAGAAACCTTTTGTTAATTTCTCTCCCTCTATAAAGTTGAATGCTTGTGTGTAAAGTTTGAAGAAGGGGATTAGTGCTTGAAAAAACCATATTTCCACACCAATATTAGTGGAGAAAAAGTAGCTTTTTCTTCTGCCCCTTTTAAATAATTGGGATTTTCTATTGTTAGGAACTCTTTAAGGATTCGAAAAAAAAAGAGCCATAAAAGCCAAAAGGAAGTAGATGCCATGTTCTTTCAACAAAGCTATGTATTGAGGTGGGGGGGATTTGGCATCTTCCAATTGTCATTTCTCTTAATAAAAATTAAATTTGATTAATTACTTAACATTAAAAAGTCTTTGACAATATGGGGCGGTGCCTCCTTTCATAATTGGCAATGTTTTGCTCTTTTTAGGTAGATATCAGTGCCTGTGCTTTCATCAAATATAAAATAGTACCCACAAATTTTAGAAATTCCAAATTTCATATTCATCAAGCCTTTACGGGATAATTCATATTCATCCTAAAAAATATTCTAATCTAAAAGGGAACATGCATGACATGAATGAATCATTACATTCCAATATTATAAATAAAGTTAAATTCATCAGAAACTATATTCTAAAAGGCAACGAAGGCGTAATTTGAATTCACAACTTCAAGAATATAAGTATGAAGGGGCATACCACTGAACTGTCTTCACTTATAAAACTTAATTATCTTTCAAGAATATCATCAATTGTATGTTTTGAATGATATTAATTTCATATATAAAAGTGAAGAAGATTCGAATAAGAACATGAAGTCAATGTTAATCGTTTTAGTTTTCTCCTTTTGCAATCAAGTTTTTTTTGGTCGACCAGTAGTACAAATTAACATCACATTGAAACTTTTCTATATATATATTTCAATGCAACGCTTGTATATTGTAATTTGTAAAAAAGGGGGATTGGGAACCAATTGTTATCTCTTGCTTGATTGGTGCTTCTCTCCCTTTCGAATTTATCTCTCATGGAAAAAAGCAAATCCACTTTCCTTTATTCTAAACTAAAAAAAAGGAAGGAAAAGGGAAAAAAAAAAGTAGAGAGGGGCTTGAAAGTCTACTTGCTTTGAGTGCAAGAAGCTACCAATAGCTTTTTAAAGGGAATGGCTCTCAATTCTTCCCCCAGCTGTGAGTGATTTGTTGCTATGTGTTTGCTTAAAGTTTGACCTTGATGCCATGATTATATCACATATTTATAATTGTAACAAAAGCTAGCTAGCTGTGGGGTTTGCTTTGCAGTAGTGAAAAGACTAATGGGCCCTCTTGTCTCATAATATTCCATCAAAATTTGCATTTTGAGGGAATACTACTTTTTTATTAACCTATTGATCATCCTTGAGCAATTGTGATATATTTGAACTTGTGGGGAAAAAAAAGGGAGGGCTTTTTGAGATTCTAACTTCTAGTTGGTCAAATTAGAAAATAATAATAATATTACATAAGGGAAAGAGATTGATCTTTACAAAACTGGGGTCACTGGTTGATCTTAGCACTAATCCTTCCTTGGAGGAAAAAAAAGGAAAAGCTATTTTGAATTTATGGTTTCCTCTATTATTGGTGGGGAGGGTAGGGAATTGGAAAGGCATATATAGAGAGAGTGGGAGTGGGAAAACTTTTCCCTTATGAAGGAACCGATTACAAAGCAACACCTTTTGGTAATGATGCTAAAGACAGAATAATTCATCTACAGGAAGAAAAGGGGGAGAAATCAAAGTGTTATTTCAAAGCTGAGGAAAAAGAAAGTTAGTATGTGATTGAAAGATTTGTAAAGGGCAGGTTTTCTAAAAGTTGGAGAAAGGCGTTTTGAGTGATGAGGTCACCTAAGTCACCTTCACAAGTGGAAGAAATTATTATGGTATGATGTTTAAGATTAATTTATATATCTACATCTATATATATATATAACATAGCAAATTGTATGGATAATATTTTAATGAATAATTTAAAATTAAAATTTTAATTAAAATTTTAATTAAAAATGTGATAATCTTTAACACTTGGCAGTTTTTGTTGCCTTCTTATTTATATTTATATATATTATAAGCTATAAAGAAAAAAGNAAAAAAAAAAAAAAAAAAAAAAAGAGCTTCTCCAACATAAACTTTGATTTTTGGTTTACATTTTTAGCTAGAAATCCACATTCAAATTAAATTAAACATATCCTTCTCCTTTTTGAAATCTGTTTATATTATATAATTATTAGAGAGAGAGATAGATAGAGCATTAATGCAGACCATATAATTAGCATTTCACGTCATTCATTTGGGTCACCTTCCACGTTTATTTTTTTTCCAATTAATTTTACTTGTTGGATAGCTAGCCATAGAGTTTTTATTTTTTTATTTTTATTTTTTTCAATATGATCATTTGAATGCAATAGATATACTTTGTTGAATCACCTATATTATGAATAAAAACAACCATTCTCAATCATGCTAACCTTTTTCTTATCAAATAATCCCTTGTTGTCAATCAATTAAAAAAATGTACTTAATAATACAAATGGCGCTTATAGATGCCATGCTTCCATTTCAATCCTTCCCTACACTTTCTCCTCATTGCATGCTTTCACAGCCATGTGTGAATGAGATTTGACATTCATACATATATAAAATTTATATAAATGTGCACCTAAATCACAAAATAATATTATATATATAACACAAACAAATAAATAAATTTATTTATTTATATATATTAAAACAGAAAAATGAGATCCCGGAAATAGAAAACTAAAAAGACAGAAAACAGAGTAGCTAGCACTGATGGAAATAATTTTTGCACGATTTGAAAGAGTTTTGATGAATAAAAAATGTTGGAGGAGTAAAAGTGTCATTTGTAAATTTTAAATTATGGATTCATCCACATCGGCCAATCTGTCAATTTATATTTTATTATTACATTTAATTCAGTGCCACTTAAAGGAGTTGATGCTCCTTGAACCCCAACATTATGACTACAGATCGAATTTTTCAAAGTAGCCAAATCCATGGCCACAACAGTAACAGTCCTTTTTTATGTTCCTAAAAAAATGTGAATATGTAGGAAATTTGCTTGCTGAACTTTTGGGGATGTACTAGTACCAGTACACCCCAGCTCCCAGGACAAGGACAAGGACGCTTAAGATATTTCTTTCTTTCTTATAAAGAATGTGTGTGTATATATATATATTATATTATTGCTATATGGAAAAAAAATAACATTCTTTAGTATTTGTATATATGTTCGTAACATAGCAAAATTATATACACATTTATATATATAAATTGATTTTTTAAAATCAATTTTTAATTATATTACTTAAATTGAAAAAATAGTAAAATGCTATCTAATATGTTTTTGGTAATATATTGGATAATATGTTGAAGTGAAAATATATGTTTAATTTATGGCACTCAAATTTAAATGACGGGGAAGTAGGACTGCATGTGCTTCAAGCATACTCCATCTCTTTTCTTTAAGGCCATCTTCCATAAGGGCCAGTACATACGTACTCGAACGCCAAGATTTTCTGAACTCTCTCTTCAACACAAATAATTAATTAAAAGGATATATTCTTTTTCTTTTCTTTTTTGTCTTTTTTTTTTTGTAACTATTAAGGTCATTAGAATTAGTTTTGATCACAAAATTAGTTACCACTGAAATTATTTTTAATTTTAAAAAATGTATTAGTTAAGTTTCTTTTTTATTTTTATTTTTATTTTGAAAAAAGTATGAGTTAAGTTATGTTTAAAACTTTTAACCGTGACATTTCCGGTACTCCAACATAAATTTCTCATGACTAATGATTTTTGTATGTTCTATTGTTGGAAAATCTTGTCCCACGAATTTATTTTCTTAAAAACTTATTTTTCAAGAATTATTGAATGATGAAATACTACATATAAGGGGCAAAATATATAATTGGTTTTGGATCCAAGCATAGCTCTCTGTAATTAGAAAATAAATATATGTATATATATAAATCTTCTAAAAGGAATCGGAATGACTACTAGTGGAAAGAAGCAGCCAAATTTTTATATATATAATTTTAAAAGTTGAAATTTAAATTTATTATTGTCAGATTTCATATTTACTTTAATATAGTAGGTTTTTTTTTATAGATAAAAATAAATAAAGGAACGGAATGACAAAACCATTATTAATTCTCTCAAAATAATATTATGTCTTTATATATTGGCCCACCTCGTACAATAATTTCAAGTCTTAAAAGTCTGAAGAAAAATTTCTCTGACATTGGATTTAATAGGAAGAACAGGGGATGTTGAACTGTCCCTTGAAGGACATGGTTTGATGGCTTTTATTACGAGTTTTGTATTTGCAAATATGGCTATTTTTAAGCAGTTATTAATAAATTTGGTAAATTTTAACACGATTTGTTAATACGATACAAATATGAACAATTTTACAGGTGTAAGTTTGTCTGAAATTAATTGGGTTGATAACGGGTCAACACTTTATGAACCCGTTATCTTAACAGATTTACAGCGAAAACTCATTAGACCCATTAGTCTTTAATTGCATTTTAATAATTTATTAATAAATAAAAATTTAATTTACTAATAAAAATAGATATAATACAAGCTTTATTATGTACGAGAGATTGACTTTTTTGAAAAGGAAGTAATTTACATTTATATATATATTACTATTTTTTTTAACATGAATATTTCTAATTTTATTATATATTTAGTTTTAGACGGTGTCATTAATTTAGAAGAACTTAAAGAATATGTCATTACATCAAGTGTTGAACAAGCTAAATTAGGACAATGCTCTAACATATTTTCTATTGATGATTAGATGTATTGAAATTTAAGTGGTATGCATTATTTAATTTTTCTATATCAATTTGGATAATAATATACAATTTAACTTTTTTTTAGGTGTTTTGCATTTGAGGTTGTGCTCATTATGGTTGAAAATGCCATATGCATCGGAGTGTTTATGCAAAAAATGAAAATGTAGTTGAAATTGAATATATTTATGTATTATTGTTATTTCAAACAATATTATTTTAAATTTTTATTATTCATTTGTAGAAGAATTTAAATATTATGTTTGTATGGTTTATTTTTTAATATGTATTAAGTATGTTGTTTTAGTTNTAACATAGGTTTATTAATTATATTTTTACCCAAATAATTTTAGATATTAATACCTAAATTTTTATTCTTAACTTTCATTACAATAAATTTTCCAACTAAATTTATATCATCATACACCTCAATTTTCCAATTAAAATTACTATCTCTCAACCAAATAATTTTCAAAGGTTAACAACTTAATCTAATACTTACAATTCATCATCTAATTCACCAAAATTAATTCAAACTCATTTTCTATCACCCTACATTCAAGTATTTCAACAAATCTATATAATCTCTAATAAACTACATACTCAAATCTTCCACATTCCTTTCAAATCTCTCTACTATCATTATCATCATCCACATTAACAATTATTTCTAACATATCATAATATCCTCATCAAAACACCACATTACATTTCAATAATTCCACTCATCTTCCCCTCTCAAACTCTAGATCATAAAAGCACCTTAATATATAATAGAAATAAGTGTAAAAGAGATGTTTACCTTCAATTTCAAGCCAAATACTCTAATTTTTCCAGAAATCCGAAAATACCATTGGTGTCCCTTGTTGACATCTCTTCAAAGTTAGCTTACTAAACTCACATTCAAAGCTTGGGTTTTGTAAAGGAGTGAAAAAGGAAGCTTTTGGTACAAATATTCCGGCGAGAGGTGGCCGGAATCTCTGAAAATCCGGTGAGAAGGAAATTCGGCTAAATGTCCAAAAACTCAAGCTTAAGGTGATTTTCGGTTAAAACAAACCTTACCAAAGTGTTTAAAAGGCCCTAAAACCTATGGATGACCTATTTGTTTGCTAAATTTGGAAGAGATTTGAATAGATTGAAATTTTTCTCAAAAAAAGCTTGGTCGGCACCGAAAATGGAGGAGAACCAGATGCTGCGCGTGAGGAAGAAGGCTGGAGACTAAATTCAGATTTTTGCCCAAAATTCCAATTTTGCCCTTTCCATCTCTTCACATAATCATATAACTACAAGGGCAAAACGGTCATTTTATTTTTATTTTTTTATTTTATTTTCTTTTCTCATTTTTAATTTTATTCCTTTTATTTTTATTTTTTTCTACTTATACTAATTTTTAAACATACAAACTCACAACTTTTACTTCTAAATTTTTTTATATTCCTTTTAGATTAATTTTAAAACTACTTAAATAATTATCTTACTAATAATTATTTTTCTTATACTATCATTAGGGTAATTAAATATATTATTAAACATAATTAACTCTAATTACTTTGCTAATCCTTAATTAGATTTTAGGATGTTACAATTCAACCATCGAATTGGGATCTTTTGTTCGATATTATGTGTGATGCGAGTAACTTTGCAGTTGGAGCTGTTCTTGGACAAAGGAATGAAAATCACACTTATGTGATTTACTATGCCTCGCGGACATTAAATGACACTCAATGCAATTATACTACCACTGAAAAGGAGCTTCTAGCTGTAGTTTTTTGCTTTAGATAAGTTTTGATCTTATTTACTTGGTGATTGTGTTAAACCATACAGAGATTTCTTTAACAACCAAACAAGATCTTTACTATCTTTAGTACAAGTTGATTCATATAGATAGTTTCATCTAAGTCACCATGCAAGAAAGCAGTTTTAACATCAAGTTGCTCTAATTCCCAATCAAAATTCACAACAAGAGACAAAATAACTCTAATAGTAGTATATTTAACTACAGGGGAAAAAAATTTCATTATAATCAACACCGTCAACTTGAGTGAACCCTTTAGCAACCAATCTAGCCTTAAACCTTAAAGGTTTTGAACTAGACATACCTTCTTTGATTTTAAAAATCCACTTGCAATATACAATTCTCTTATTGGGAGGATGAGTAACCAGAACCCAAGTTCTGTTTTGGTAAAGAGATTTCATCTCTTCAGCCATAGCCTTCTTCCACTGTCTAGACTGTTTGGACTTGACAACTTCAAAAAAGGATTTAGGTTCACTATCGACTAAGTCAGTAAGGGTTACTAAGGCATATGACATATACTCTGCATGAGCATACTTCCTATTAGGTTTAATATTTCTCTTAAGACAATGGTATAAACGTTTTGATTCATTTGGCGTTCAAAATGGTTTAACAAGAAGTCAGTTTGATAGTTGTCTTTACTTTTGAGATTTATTAAGTGATAAAGCTGTGTTTTTATTACTTTATGTGGATGATATGTTAGTTGCTGGTCCTAATTACAATGTTATTGAAAATGTGAAACATTTACTTCAAACTGAATTTTATATGAAAGATCTTGGTCATGCTAAGAAGATTCTCGGTATTAGTATTACTAGAAACAAACTTAAACTTGAAATAAAACTTTGTCAAACATCTTATTTGAAATATGTGGTTTCAAAGTTTTCTATGAATACTGCTAAAGTTGCTTTTGTACCTTTAGGTTATCATTTTAAATTGTCAAGTGATCAATGTCCTATTTTTGATTTTGATAAAGAGGATATGCTATATGTTCATTATTGTAATGCTATTGGATCTATTATGTATATGATGATATGCACAAGACCTGATTTATCTTATTTTATTAGTGTTCTTAGTAGATATATGTCTAATCCTGGCAGACTTCATTGGGATGCTATGAAATGGTTGCTAAGATATTTGAAATATTCTGAGTTTGAAGGTTTGATTTATAAAGGGGGACAAAATGAAATTGATTTAGTAGGTTTTATGGCTTTTGACTATATAGGCGAGAGGGATAATAGAAGATCTATGTCTTTTTATGTGTTTACTTTGTGTGGTAATTGTATTAGCAAGAAATCTCAACTTCAATCTATTGTTGCTTTATTTACTATTGAAGCTGAGTATATTGCTGTAACTGAGGCAGCTAAAGAAGTTGTTTGGTTAAGAGGGTTGTTATCTGAACTAAAAGTTTTGAAACAGGAAGTTACTTTGTTTTGAGATAGCCAAAGTGCTATACATCTTGGCAAAAACCATGTTTTTCATGAACGATCCAAACATATTCAAGTTAAATTTCATTTTATAAGAGATTTACTTTCTAAATATGTGTTTAAGTTGGAGAAAATACTAACTAAGTACAATCCAGCTGATATGGGAACCAAAATTCTCTCTGTTGGCAAGTTTAAAACTTGCAAATCTTTACTCCAGATAGGAGTAAACTGATTATGTGATGTGTTCTTAATTTATATGCTAGGAAGGTGGTTGGTGTAAGTTGCTATATTATGTAAATGTGTATTAGATGGAGAATTGTTATATTAATTCGTATTTCCTCCTGTATTCAAAGCTATGTCGTTTTGTATCTTGGTGTTTATATTCTGTTTTGCAGGCCTGTGTTTATTGTTAGCCTAATCTCTGTCTCTGTGATCTGCCTCGTTCAAGCCCATGCCTTTCAAGCTCGACTTGCAGCACATGACTGAAGCGTGACTTGATTCCCATATATATATATATATATACTCATCTATTTCTCTAGGGTTACGATGATCAGAGAGTTACTGTTTGTGTTGAGGCATCATGTTTATCCGCGTCTCTTCTCATTCCCGATTATGTGTGTTCTAAGGATAGGGTTTTCTATGTGTATATTGACAGAGAAAAATTTCTAGCTTTTCGTCTGTACTGTGTGTGTGAGATTGAGTGATAGATATTGTACATAGGTTTTTAATATTTTCAAACACTATCAATAATATAGCAACTGCTCTCCACTGGAGCAGAGGTCGTAGGCAATTGCCGAACCTTGTAAATCTTGTGTTTTCTAGTTTTTCATATCATTTTTATAACAAATGCAAATCCATATGCAAATCTATTGTAGAGTGGATATCACCCTCATAGGAAATGTAATATTAATCCTTAAATCACTTAGGCCCATTTGTTATAAGGCCTGTTATGTGTTAACTGTTTTTTAAGCTTTTGAAGAAACGATGCCGTTCCATCTTGGGTTACATGACTTGAAGCTGATATGATCTTAGGCTCTGTGATGGTGCCACGTGGAAGCTTCATATCTGCAATGATATACATTGTTATGTTATCACTGTTGATGTAACTGTGTGTGTCGATTTGTTTAGGGTTTTGCTTTGTGGTTTTCTCTCTCGTTTTTCCCTTTTCTGTGTGAGGTTGTCTTTGTGATCTGCGTGAATCTATGTGGGAATACTGGGTGTAAATGGGATTGTGGTTGTGAGAGTTAGTTCTCTGCTGTGTAAAGCTTGTATACTTTTCATTAGTGATAATGGAATATAGCATAAGCTCCTTACTGGAGCCAATGATGTAGCTGAAACTTTTTCGGTGAACCTTATAAATCGGGTTATGTTCTTTGTTTTATCTTTTCTGCAATTATCAATTGGATACTAAAATCATAACATTTGGTATCAGAGCACTTCTTGCTTTGAGGATCTGTTCTTGAGGAGGCGTGATAGTCGGTGATTGTTCATTGTCATCGGATCTTGGTAAATGATTTTAGCTTTCTGATCTGAAATTTTTGGACCTGCAATCCAAAGATTGGTACCTGGTGATGTGATGTTGGACACAGACTTTGTGTTTAAAGGTTTTTTGATGATTATTATCTAAAAATCATCAATCTGGTATAATCTTTCTGAACTATATTCTTTAATCTTTGTTTTAGGTTTTGTATCTAGTGTTTTGTTTTTCTTTTTTGTCTCTCTTTTGTGTGTTTGCTCTGAATCTGGTAGAGAACCTAGGATCTCTGTCCTTGGAGATTGTAGATTTTTTTGTTTTAACCTTGTGGAGAAATTGTTTGATTTTTTGCCTTATAAAATCTTGATGTTTAAACTGTCTATGTGGTGGAGTCAATTTAAGTTTTTCTTCTAGTTTTTTCTAGGGCTTTGGAGGATCTTGAAAACTTGTTTTTCCGGTTTTATAGCAAAATCTTCTATTTCTGGATTATAGACTGGTCCTAGGTTAATGCTATTCAGAGCCGTTCTGTATTGAAATCAATCTAATAGTTGATTTCTTACCTTTTTTGGTTTCTCGTTTTGATTCTTGATAAATCTTACTTGTTTGTATAATTGTTTTTTTTNTTTGTATAATTTTTTTTTTTTTTTTTGGTGTTTGTCATACTATTTTTGAATTCTTGTGTTTAGAATTTTTTTTTTTTGTGTGACATCTGTGAATAATGTCTACTATGATTGAGGTAGAAGTCTTTAACGGCAAAGGAGATTTTCTCCTTTGGCGTAGAAAGATGAAAGTCGTGCTTGTACAAATGAAAATTGCAAAAGCTTTAACTAATTCTTATGCCTCTAGTACTTCTGATGATTTGAACACTAAGACTGATGAAATTGCTATGAGTACTATAATTTTACATCTATCTGACAATATATTAAGAAAGTTGATGGTGTCAAAATTGCTTCTGAATTGTGGAACTTGCTTGATAAATTGTATTCTGAAAAATCTTTGCCTGATAGGATTTTTATGTTAGAACAATTTTTTAGTTTTAAAATGGATACCTCTAAAGATCTAGATGCAAATATTAATGTGTTCAATCATATGATTCTTGATCTGGCTAGTTGTAAAGTCACTTTTTCTGAAGAAAACAATGCAGTTATCTTGCTTAATTATTTACCTGAAATGTACAGAGAAGTAAAGAATGCTATTAAGTATGGTAGAGACACTTTAACTATTGATGTAATTGTTAATGCTCTAAAATCCAAAGAACTAGAACTGAAAACTAATTCTGGAGGTGAATGATTAAGCATAAAAGGCAGAAATATGACTAGAGGCTCTTTCTATAAAGGGAACAACAATTTTAATAAGAACATAAATAAGTCTGGTGGAAATAGTCAGACTAAATCAACATTGAATAATAGGAAATGTTACTACTGCAGAAAAACAGGTCACTACTGAGAAAGATAAAGGAATAAACAATAATGGTCAAGAAAATGAAGATCTGTCTTTAGTAACATCTGATATGACTTCACCTCTTGTGTTAATGGTTTCTACTGTTCTAACTGAAAGTGAATGGATTTTAGATTCTGACTGTTCTTTCCATATGTGCCCAAAAAAAGAGGCTTTTACTTCTTATACTAAAATAAATGGAGGTCAAGTTTTGTTGGGTAATGACCTTGCCTGTGATGTTATTGGAATTGGTTATGTTCAACTTAAACTGCATGATGGTTCTCTTAAAGTTCTAACAAAAGTCAAACATGTTCCTAGTCTTAAAAGAAATTTAATTTCAATTGGCATGCTTGATGAATCTGGATTAACTTGTAAAATTTCAAATGGCATCATTAAAATATCTAAAGGTTCCTTAGTTATTATGAAAGGAACTAAGCAGAATGGACTGTATGTACTGTGTGGTAAAACCTTTGTTGGTATTGTGAATGCTTCTGCTGTTTCTTTAAATGATTCTACAAGTCTATAGCATGCTAGACTAGGACATATTAGTGAAAATAGTTTAAATCATCTGCATAGACATGAATACCTTGGTAAGGATAAAATCAGTAAACTTATTTTCTGTGAAGTGTGCATTTTAGGAAAACAACACAGACACAGTTTTAGCACAAGCACAAGTCTAAATCTGTTTTAAATTATGTTCATGCTGATTTATGGGGTCCTGCTAAGGTCCAGACTCAAACTGGAAAGAAATATTTTTTGTCTATAATAGATGATTTTTCTAAAAAACTGTGGATCTATTTGTTGAGATCAAAAGATGAAGCTTTTATGAAGTTTAAGGAATGGAAACTGTTGGTTGAAAATCAAGTAAATAAAACTATAAAAATTCTGAGAACTGATAATGATTTAGAATTCTGTAATGCTGAATTTGATTCTTTCTGTAATTCTTGTGGTTTAATTAGACACAAAACTGTTAAACATATACCACAACAGAATGGGATAGCTGAAAGAATGAATAGAACTATTCTTGATAAAGTGAGATGCATGCTTATTTCTTTTGGTTTACCAAATTTGTTTTGGGGTGAAGCTGTGATGACTGCTGCTCATTTGATTAACTTGAGTCCTTCTACTGCTATTGATCTGAAAATACCTGAACAAGTTTGGTCTAATAAAAAGCCAGACTATAGTAGGTTAAGAATTTTTGGATGTGCAGCATATGCACATCAATCTGAGGGTAAGTTAGAACCTAGGAGTGTTAAATGTGTATTCTTAGGTTATCCCCTAGGCGTCAAAGGTTATAGACTTTGGGTAAAAGAGAGTCATGGTTTTAAGGTCATTATTAGTAGGGATGTAGTGTTTGATGAAAAATCCATGCCTTGTAAAACTGAAAACAAGACAGACTCTAGGATAGAAACATCTTCTGATTCTAGGGAGTTATTTCTACCTTTTGGGGTGGAGATTCAAGATTCAACAGACACATAACCTTTGTTAGTTGAAAAACAAAAAGAAACCTTAGAACATGTAGAAGAACCAACTAGGACTGATGTGTCCAGTGAAGACTCTAATGTTGAAGAAAACCAGTCTACTAAATCTAGTGAAGGAGTCTTAGTTTCAAACGATTACATGTTAACTAGGGATAGAAGTAAAAGACAAGTCAAACCTAATAAAAAATTTGCTTTAGCTGAATGCTTATCCTATGCCTTAGTTTCTTTTTCTGATTTAGTTGACTGTGAGCCGAAAACTTATACTGAAGCCATTAAGTCTAAACAAGCAAAAGAGTGGAAGGCAGCAATGGTAGAAGAAATGAAATCTTTACATCATAACCAGACCTGGGAATTAGTTGCAGAACCTTCTAATAAAAGGATAGTTGAGTGTAGGGTCTTTAAGGTCAAGGAAGGTATGACCAGTTTTGAACCTATTAAGTATAAAGCTAGATTAGTAGCAAAGGGATTTACACAGGTTGAGGGAATAGATTATAATGAAATTTTTTCACCTGTTGTTAAATATACTACCATTAGGGTTGTTCTATCTTTAGTTACTCACTTTAATTGGGAACTTGAGCAGTTAGATGTTAAAACTGCCTTTTTACATGGTGACTTAGAAGAAGTAATATATATGAGACAACCTGAGGGTTTCCAGGTAACTAAAAGGAGTAATGAGCTAGTTTGTTTGTTATAGAAGTCTCTGTATGGTCTTAAACAGTCTTCTAGACAGTGGTATAAACGTTTTGATTCTTTTGTTTTGAAAATTGGTTTTTCTAGGAGTCAATATGATAGTTGTTTATACTTAAAAGGTTTAGGAACTAATAAATCTATTTGCTTATTATTATATGTTGATGACATGCTATTAATTGGTCCTAGTTATACTGAAATACAAAGGATTAAAGATTTACTTAAGTCTAAGTTTGACATGAAAGATTTAGGTTCTGCTAGAATAATTTTGGGTATCAATATTACTAGAAATAGAAGTAATTTTTTAATGAAATTATCTCAAACTTCTTATGTTAATAAAGTTGTTTCTAAATTTTCTATGGGAACTTCTAAATCTGTTTTAATTCCTCTGGGAGCTCATTTAAAATTATCTAGTGATCAATGTCCTACCACTGAAGCAGGAAAGTTAGATATGATTTATGTACCTTATTCAAATGTTGTAGGTTCTGTAATGTACACTATGATTTGTACAAGACCAGACCTAGCTTATTCAATTAGTGTTCTCAATATATTTATGGCTAATCCCGGTAGACCACACTGGGAAGCAATGAAATGTCTTATTCGATATATGAAATTTACTAAAAATGAGGGTTTAATTTATAAAGGTGGTCAAAAAGATGTTGAATTGTTAGGTTTTATGGACTCTGACTATGCTGGTGACAGAGATAATAGAAAATCAATATCTTCTTATGTTTTCACTCTATGTGGTAATTGTATAAGTTGGAAGTCTCATTTACAATATGTTGTAGCTTTATCTACTACAGAAGCTGAATATATTGCAGCAACTAAAGCTGCAAAAGAGGCTGTCTGGCTTAAAGGACTTTTGTGTGAATTAAAAGTTTTAGAAAAAGATGTTATTTTATATTCTGATAGTCAAAGTGCAATTCATCTTTACAAAAACCCTGTTTTTCATGAGAGGTCAAAACACATTCAAGTCAAATATCATTTTATTCATGATCTTGTTTCTAATGATGTGTTTAAATTAGGAAAAATACCTACTGAATATAATCCTTCTGATTTTGGTACTAAAGTTCTGTCTGTAGGCAAGTTTAATACTTGCAAATCTCTGCTCCGTATTGGAGCAGATTAATTTGTTTTGACAAATTAAAATTGTTGAAAAGGTGTGTTTTGAGTTTATGCTATATTTCTTGTATTAGCTTAAGTGTTTAAGGATTATGTGGAGATATGTAATATTAATCCTTAAATCACGTAGGCCCATTTGTTATAAGGCATGTTATGTGTTAACTGTTTTTTAAGCTTTTGAAGAAACGATGCCGTTCCATCTTGGGTTACATGACTTGAAGCTGATCTGATCTTAGGCTCTGTGATGGTGCCAAGTGGAAGCTTCATATCTGCAATGATATATATTGTTATGTTATCACTGTTGATGTAACTATGTGTGCCGATTTGTTTAGTGTTTTGCTTTGTGGTTTTCTCTCTCATTTTTTTCATTTTCTGTGTGAGGTTGTCTTTGTGATCTGAGTGAATCTATGTGGAAATACTGGGTGTAAATGGGATTGTGGTTGTGAAAGTTAGTTCTCTATTGTGTAAAGCTTGTATACTTTTCTTTAGTGATAATGGAATATAGCATAAGCTCCTCACTGGAGCCAAGGATGTAGCCGAAACTTTTTCGGTGAACCTTGTAAATCGGGTTGTGTTCTTTGTTTTATCTTTTCTGCAATTATCAATCGGATACTAAAATCATAACAGGAAATATTATAGATTCTCAGCCACCGTGTCCTAACAGTCACCTCTATGCGGCAAAAGTCCTTCAACTCCCACAATTTATTTATGGCACTAACCTTAACAAAAGAATATTGCCCTCTACTACTATTCATGCATGGAGTAGTGGGTATATTAAGAGGGGAATTCAGTACTGGATTTTCACACTGCAAAAATAATATAGGCTCTCAAAGCATCATACTTCTGGAATATCCTCCAACTTTTAGCATTCCTGTCAAAAAATTATTTTTACACACACACACACATATATATATATATATATGTATATATACACATGTTTTCAGTAAAAGAATTCCAGCAACAAAACCAAAAAATAAAAATATTTCAGTGTATTTATATATTACGGAGGCGAGATTAGTTTCCAGCTAGAAACTATTTGTGACAGAGATAAATTTAAGTGACAGGAATCTAATGTATATATAGTGACAAACTAGATAGATTGTGGTTGTTCGCAGGATTTGTTGTAGTGCGAGTGCTCTTTATTTTTGTTTCCTTGTTAATTCTTCGTATGTCCTTTTGTGCGGTGTGGTTCTGGAATTACTGAAAAGAAAAATACCAGATTAATTTAGGTGGGAAACCAATAGAGAAAATTTGGCAGCTCTAAAATCTCTTTATTTAATAATATCTCAAAGTACTGCAAGCACATTCTTCAAACCCATTATCACTCTGATATGTACTGATATAAACATAGATTTTAAAGCAGCCAAAAATACCAGATTAATTAAGGTGTGGAAAACCAATATATAAGCATAATAGATTCCCTTTCTTGTTGCAGAGTTTTTAGTTCTGCATATTTATATTACCCAAAATGTTTTACTAGTCACTGTTTGTCACCATTAGTGATCACAGCTAGTGGTTCTACTATTGATATAGCAATTGCTACTTTACTGTATTTTAATTGTTTTTCAGTCTTTTTACTACTAAAAACCTTGCCTGAAGTAGAATCTCCCTGTTAAATCATACACAACCATAAATTGCTCTACTAATAAGAGGTTGAACCAGTTTGTTTAACTAAAAAGGCAAATGTAAGACAATCATCTCTGCCTCCCGTTCCCTGTTTGCATACAGTCATGATATTACCTTGTCTGTCAAAGTAGAGCCTCGAAACCACCACAAAATTTTCATATGTTTTGGTTTTGGTGGCTGTGCCTTAGATGCTTGCCAAGCCTGGATACCATATCTACCAGCAAGTGCACAGAAATGTTGTAGCCTGATGTTCATCGAGAAGTTTAATAATTCTAAACAATTGCTGTAAAAAACAAAGTTTTAAATTATTAATAGGTATGCTAAATGGTTGACTTTAGAGTTAGAATTAACAAATTTAACAAAAATCCTTGCATTGCATTTTAGATTGCTAAGAATTTTTTAAGTCATTATCAAAGGTCTAAAAACAAGAAAAGAGGTAGCAAAATTGCAGTACAACTAATAACTGTAAAAGTTTCATTTTAAAAAAATCGAAACCAAGTCTCAAATATTATGCCAATTGTAGTGTAGAGGTTGATTTCTCCAATTAAAATATGAAAGAAAGAATATTGTACACATCTAGATTCAACTTATGAGACGAAAACAAGCTTTACATATATCCTGGGAAAGACCCCCTGTTTATACATTAATATAACATTTTAGCTTAATATGTATGAAGTTTCAGTAATTTTTAAGCTGAATTAGTAAAAGAATAATTTAACATTGAGCAAACCAGACTGAAAAATTATAACCCCATACAATGCAATCCAAGACATCTAGCAGACTACTACTACTGCTATGGAACGCCAAGAACAAGCATATATCTATATATATTAAAAAGAAAATATTAAAATATACTCTTTTTTATGGAAACGTTGTAACTTAGTGGAAACTATAAAATTGATAAACCTAGTACCATGATTTAAAAATAAAAAATAAAAAAGAGAATTTGGCTCACCATTTCATTTGAGGTCTGGAGCTAGGATTTTGGTTCTGGATTTTGATCAGAATTTCAGGAAGGGAAGCTATTTTGCTTCTGCATCAAACATTAACTATGGGCTTGGCTATGGGGTCCAAAGCGGTCCAAATACATCAATGGTCCTGTAGAGACTTGAACTTGGTGGGCTTATTACTCTTTGACAGTTAGGCATTTGACTTGAGAAATATAAAAAATTGCATACATGGTACACAATTCATCTTTTATCAATTCTATTAATAACGTGTTATATAAATTTAAACATCCAGAATAACGTGCAATGTTACTTAATAATTAAATAAAATATATGATTTTTATAGAATATTTATTGAATATTCACTGTTCGTTATACTATATTATTATATGTAAATTTTTACCTTTAAAAAATGACTTCGTCAAAAGAATTGAACTTGAAATTCTGAAAATAAGGAGAAAGACTTATGTACCAGGGGAATACCAATTCATAAATGCAATTTGTTATCATAAGTCAGTGGCATACTGCCATGTGTTTAAAAATTTTGACTAGGGTTCTCCTTTCCTGCACTCGGCAAGCTTGGCGATGTGAACGAAGTTTTCTCTTTCTTTGGTGGAAGCCATCACCGATCTCATTGTCTCTCTCTATGAGTGAGGAAAAAAAATTGCATACAACAGTAATGCTGCATCATTTTTTATCACTTTTTATTAAATTCATATTACATAATTCAATCATTTATAATTAATTGCAAAATCATACAATGAATATATAGATTTTATAAAATATTTATTTGATTTATATTTATATTTGGTCCGTTGTACTACATTATAGTATAACTTGTACGGTTAGTGAGAGATTGAGACTGAAATTTTACTTTCCTTTTCTCTCTCTTTCCTCGGCAACTCACAGAGCCAGAGTCTCTCTCTTCCCCCCTTTTGAACAAGAGGGGGCGTTTGGTTCCAAATGAGAAAACTGAGTGCGAGGAGGGACCCAAGTAAGTCGAAATTTTTAAACACATGGCAGTATGCCATTGGGTTGTGATAACAAATCATATCTATGACTTACCCACGTGGTACACATGGTTTTCTAATGGAGTTTCAGTTAAAATGTCTAATAAAGAAGAAGAAACCGATCGAATCTTTTAACTTTAATGTTGGGTAAATTCCATTTCATGTATTTTTTTTTCTTTAATGCATATATTATATATAATTGATGGTGATAGTCAACACCCTCTCTCTGTGAATAATATGAGCATATTATACTTCATATATACATGAAGAAGAAGGAGAAGATAAAGTTGTTCCTTCACCAAAATGGGAAATGAAAGAAGAAAATCACCCTTATCATCAGTACCATTCATATTAATAGCCTTTCTGGTTTTGATGGCATTCCTTCAAACTAGCTTTGCAAAAAAAGACCATCATTGTCCTCCTTCTTCCTGTGGCAATATCAGAAACATAAGCAACCCTTTTCGACTCCGAACCGACCCACCAAACTGCGGGGACAAAAGGTACAATCTTTCATGCGAGAATAATCTTACTGTATTGTACTTGTATTCAGGAAAATACTATGTCCAGTCAATCAATTACAACAACTACACCATTCGAATAGCATACCCTGATATTGAAAAGGGTAATTGCTCCACCCTCCCTCGTTACTCTTTGACCACTTACAATTTCAGTCATTATGGGGATCTATATTCAGCTTGGATATCTAGAAAAAATAAATCAGATCCAGAGATAGTACGTATGTCACTTTCTGAGACTGTAACTTTCTTAAAGTGTGAAATTCCAATTAATGAATCTCCTCTTTATATACCTACTAATCCATGCATTAATGGTGGTGGTAGTACTAGTTTTGGCATGAGTACGATCCAATCAATTGGGAATTATTCTTGTGTTAAAGTTGGAAGAACAAATGCTTCAGAATTGATGGATTTTTGTAAGATAGAGCTGATGGTTATGATAAGCACTTCAAGGCAAGGAGAGAAAAACATAACTTTTTCCTCCTATTCAGAAATCTACAGTGAACTTGTACATGGGTTTGAGCTTTCATGGCTGCGAAGTTTTGCTTCTGAAGGGTATGACATGGGCAGTTGCTATGTTGTCAATGACACCAACATGGTCCACTGTGCATCTTGTGGTGATTGGTGGGGGCTAATAAATGGCCACTGTGGTAAGCTTAATAGGTTCCTCTGCTTGTTGCAGAGTTTCTAGTCCTGCATAGTTATTTTTTTATATTACCCCATATGTTTTTTGGTCACTGTTTGTCACAATTAGTGATTATGGCTAGCGATTATTCTGCTAATGTAGTAATTGTTAATTAGCTGTATTTAATTGTTTTTCAGGCTTTTTTAAACTAAAACTTAGATATGGAAAAGTAAAACTATAGTTTTCAGCCAATTAAATTGTTATACCGGGCGATGGTGACCATTGATCACAAATAGAATTTTTCATTAGATAATGTTGTAAGCTAGCTGACATTTTTTTTTTCTTACTAATTGAATTGTGTAGATACGTGGACTATCATTCTCCAAATTGTTGAATGTAAGGGTGTCTCTCAGCATCTTACAGCAATAATTTATTTTATGTATTTTATTTAATTTAATTTGTATGAAATTTTAATGTGCTGCTGTGTTTTGCGGACTAACTAATTACATATGGTTTTTGTGATATAGATTATATAGAACGGATCGCCATGGGCATCGGATTTGGAGGTAAATTCTCAAGTTTAGACACACACACACACACACACATATATATATATATATGTGTGAAAATTGCAGGAATAAGTAATCTTTTCTTGAAAAAAAAAAAAAAAACAAAAAAACAAATCTAAAACAATAACAAATCCAGGAAATCATTCTGGATGGGGAAAATGTCAATAATCTAAGAAAATTTCCCATGATAAAATAAGAGAAAGAGGTAATTAAGGGATAGTGTACTAACTACTACATAGATTTATAATGATTTGAATTTGCTCAATCAACTATTGTTGTCCTGTTGATGGTTTTATACTAACCAAATTCAATTTATTTTTTGGTAAATGTTTCAGTAATAGTGTGGACAATAGTAAAAATCATATTCGGGGCTCTATGTGTGGCTGTTTTTCTTATCTGCAAATGGAGAAAGCGGCATCTATCAATGTATGACATTATTGAAGAATTTTTAGAAGCTCACAACAATCTCATGCCTATAAGGTACTCGTACTCAGAAATTAAAAAGATGACGAATAGTTTCAAAGAAAAACTAGGTGAAGGAGGATATGGTTCTGTATATAAAGGGAGGCTTCGCAGTGGAGGTTTTGCAGCAATCAAAATGCTTGGTAAATCCAAGGCTAATGGACAGGACTTCATGAACGAAGTTTCTACGATTGGAAGGATCCACCATGTCAATGTGGTGAATTTGGTTGGTTTCTGTGTCGAGGGATCAAAACGTGCTCTTGTATACGATTTCATGCCTAATGGATCCCTCGACAAACACATTTTTTCTCAAGAAGGAAGCTCCCTTGATTGCAAGAAAATTTATGAAATTTCACTCGGTGTGGCTTGTGGTATCGAATATCTTCATCAGGGATGCAACATGCAAATTCTGCATTTTGATATTAAGCCTCACAACATTCTTTTGGATGAGAACTTCATTCCAAAGGTTTCTGATTTTGGACTTGCAAGACTATGTCCATCAGACAATAGCATCGTGTCTCTGACTGCGGCGAGAGGAACCATTGGATACATAGCTCCAGAGCTTTTTTACAAAAATATTGGAGCAGTTTCTCATAAAGCCGATGTTTATAGTTTTGGAATGTTGTTGATGGAAATGGCAAATCGAAGGAAGAATTTGAGCCGAGTTGCAGAGCATACGAGTCAAGTATACTTTCCTTCGTGGGTTTATGACCAATTAGATGAAGGAAATGAAATAGAAATGGAAGATGCAACAAATGATGAATCAAAATTAAGGAAGAAGATGATTATGGTAGCATTATGGTGCATACAAATGAAGCCAAGCGATCGACCTTCCATGAACAAAGTCAGAGAAATGCTTGAAGGAGACGTTGAATGCCTAAAGATGCCTCAAAAGCCTTTTCTGTGTGCAGACAAGAAGTCTGCAGAGGATTCTAGGGAGAAATCAAACAACAAATACTCATCCACAACATCAGATTATGAATCTGAAGAGGACAGTCTACTCTTGAATGCAGATTAAAACATGTAGTATAATAACACTGAGTTTGTGAATGTAAAAGGGAAGCCTGAGTTCCCCACATTTAATCAATTAGTGCAATTAGTCTTGCTTAATGTGATATATTTTTCTCTGATTTAACCAAAAAATAATAACAATTATTAGTATTTGGTCCATAAAACACACAGCAGTAAAAATGGAAAGGAACTCACAGTACAATTTTGCAACATTCATCCCATATTCATAAAAATAGACCATGAACAAGAGGAGTTAGTTTCAGAATATGACCAAGCAGTTCAAATTAATTAATTAGCATTAATTCCAAGTGCTCAAATACAAAGTACATAGAGGAAAAAACTTTTTTAGGTCATCTCAACTCCCTATCAGACACATAATACTTATGTATGACCCATATTCTACTTTATCACTGTGTGATGTTGCAGATGATTATAAATTATTGAATTTATGTTACAAGTGATAACTTAAAAGGATACATATGACATTGTGGCACTGTTGTATAAGATACCATCTCGTAATTAGAGCTTTTGTTTTTTATGATCTTTGAAGGCCTGAGTTTATAAAACCAGAAAACCAGCATTTTTACAAAAAAAATCCAGAATTTTTTTTTACCTTGTTTCTCTTTCACAAATGGCCTCAACTCATTATTCAGCTCCTACACCTCCCATTTTCAATGGAGAAAATTATGCAATGTGGTCCATAAAGATGAAAGCTTATTTACAAGCTTTTGACTTGTGGGAAGTGGTAGAGGCATCTAGGGATCCTTCTCCTTTAAGGGCAAATCCCACAGTTGCTCAAATCAAGCAACATAGTGAGGAGGTTGCAAAAAAGTTCAAGGCTCTCTCTGCATTACATGCAGGAGTTTCAGATGTCATGTTTACAAGAATCATGGCATGCACTACAGCTAAGGAAGTTTGGGATAAGCTAAAGAAGGAGTTTCAAGGCAGCCATAGAACAAGAAGAATGCAAGTTTTGAACTTAAAAAGAGAGTTCGAAACTTTAAAAATGAAGGAGACTGATTTGGTCAAAGATTTCACAGATAAGTTGATGAAAACTGTGAACCAAATCAGAATTCTTGGAGAGGAGTTAAGTGACAAAAGAGTAGTGGAGAAAGTACCTGTCAGCTTGCCTGAAAATGTTGAGGCAAAAATTTCTTCTTTGGAAGAATCTAGAGACCTAAATGAGATAAGCTTGGCTGAGCTTGTAAATGCATTACAAGCCACAGAACAAAGGAGATCTATGAGGCAAGAAGAGGTCTCAGAAGCTGCATTTTTTGTCCAACAAAAAGGCAAAGCTGCAGACCACACACACCAGAGGAAGCAAGGAGGAGGAAATAGAGAAAAATGGAAAAATGAGAGTGTTTTCAGCCGAGATATCAACAAGAAGAAGTTTGGAAAGTGCTCTCACTGTAAAAAAGATAATCATACAGAAAAATTCTGCTGGTTTAGGCCCAACATCCAGTGCAGAAATTGCAAGCAATTTGGACATATTGAAAAGGTATGCAAGAGCAATGGAGGACATACACATCAAGCTCATCAAGCACAAGCTGCAGATGAGCTAAAGCAGCAAGAGGAGAGGTTGTTTGTTGCCTCTTGTTATGCAACAAACAGTACCAATGAAGCATGGCTCATTGACAATGGCTGTACACAACACATGACTCATAATGCTGGATTATTCAAATCATTGGACAGAAGCTTTATCTCCAAAGTCCAAATTGGAAATGGAGAGTTTATTGAGGTGCAAGGAAAGGGAGAAGTGGCTGTGGGAACCTCAAAAGGTACTAAACTCATCTCCAATGTTCTTTATGTACCCAAAATTAACCAAAGCCTACTAAGTGTAGGTCAAATGCTTGAAAATGGGTATTCTTTGCATTTTCAAGGAAAAACTTGCACCATTAGTGATAAAAATGGCTGTGAAGTTTTAAATGTTGGCATGAGAGACAAGAGTTTTATAGTAGAATGGAACAAAGGAAAAAACCAAGTCTTTTACGCAAAAGCTAGTGAAGAGACCAAGCTTTGGCATAAAAGACTCGGCCATCATAACTTTGAGTCTTTAAACTTGATGCATACAAGTCAATTAGTTGAGAATCTACCTCCTATCAAGCTACCCCAGCAAATTTGTGATATATGTCAATTAGGGAAGCAGCATAGGCTTCCATTTTCCACAGGAGGTGCTGGAAGAGCCTCTGAAAAACTGCAACTTGTCCATAGTGACATATGTGGTCCTATGAGTGTAAATTCCTTGAATGGCAGCAGATATTTCATCACTTTCATAGATGATTTTTCAAGGTTTTGTTGGATATATTTTTTGAAGCAAAAGTCAGAAGTGGCAGAGGTCTTCAAAAACTTCAAATTGTTGGTGGAAAACCAGGCTAATAGTTGCATCAAGATGGTGAGAACTGATAATGGAACTAAATATACAGCAAAAAGATTTGAGGAACAATGCAGCCAAGCTGGAATTCAACATCAGCTCACAGCTCCATATACTCCACAACAAAATGGAGTAAGTGAGAGGAAAAACAGGACTTTAATGGAGATGTGTAGGTGCTTACTCTTTGAAAAGCACTTGCCAAAAAGTTTTTGGGCAGAAGCAATGAGCACTGCTGCTTATTTACAAAATAGGTTGCCTTCAAAAGTTTTGGAGCTCAAAACTCCATATGAAAAGTGGTATGGAGTCAAGCCAAATGTGGAGCATATCAAAGTTTTTGGAAGTGTATGTTATGTACATGTTCCGAATGTTAAAAGAGATAAATTGGACAAGAAATCAAACATTGGAATTTTTGTTGGTTATAGCAACACAACCAAGGGGTTTCGAGTATACCTTTTGGAGACCAACAAGTTAATTGTGAGTAGAGATGTTAATGTTGATGAATATGCTACATGGAATTGGACCAAAGAGGAGGTCCAAAAAGAAAAAATGGAATCTGATCAAGCAGTTCCACTAAATCAAAATGAGGAGGAGCTGGCAGATGATGAAAATGCAGTGGGAGTTAGAGGCACAAGACCTCTTATCGATGTTTATGAAAGGTGCAACCTTGCTTTAAGTGATCCCTTCACTTTTAGTGAGGCAAATCTGTATAAAGAGTGGAGAGAAGCTATGGAAGCTGAAATAAGCATGATTATCAAGAACAAAACATGGGAGTTAGTTTCAAGGCCACCGGGAAAGAAAGATATTGGAGTTAAATGGGTCTTTAGGACCAAACTGAATGCAGATGGGTCCTTAAACAAACATAAAGCAAGATTAATGGTAAAAGGGTATGTGCAACAGCTTGGAATTGATTATGGTGACACATTTGCACCAGTTGCAAGGCATGAAACAGTGAGATTACTGCTGGCCCTTGCTGCCCAAAAAGGTTGGAAAATGTTTCACTTGGATGTCAAATCTGCATTCTTGAATGGATTCTTGGAGGAAGAAGTTTATATTGAGCAACCCGAAGGTTTTGTGGTCCAAGGTGAGGAGGATAAAGTTTATAAGCTGCATAAGGCTTTATATGGGTTGAAACAAGCTCCAAGAGCTTGGTATAGTAGAATTGATGGTCATTTGCTGCAGCTAGGCTTTCATAGAAGTGAGAATGAGCCTACTTTGTATATCAAAGCAGGCTCAAGTGAAAAAGACTCATTGTTTCGCTTTATGTTGATGACTTGCTAGTCACAGGTGAAGATTCTAAAGATATAATGGAATTTAAACTGGAAATGCAAAAAAACTTTGACATGTCAGACCTTGGAGAAATGAATTATTTTCTTGGGATGAAAATTGATCAAATGGAGGGCTGTATTTTTCTATCACAGCAGAAATATGGAATGGAGTTGCTGAAAAAGTTTGACATGAAGAATTGTAAAGCTGTAGATACACCAATGGTGCAAAATCAACAATTTGAGTTGGAAGATGGAGCTGAAAAGGTCCAAGGATCAGTTTATAGGAGCTTGATTGGGAGCCTTCTATACCTATGTGCTTCTCGGCCAGATTTAACTTTTTCAGTAAGTATGCTGTCAAGATTTATGCATTCTCCCTCTCAAATTCACTATCAAGCAGCCAAGAGGATACTAAGATATGTGAAAGGCACTATAGATTTTGGAATATGTTTTTCAAAGCAAAAAGAAGGAAAATTGGAAGGATACAGCGATAGTGATTGGGCTGGAAGTAAAGAAGATATGAAAAGTACTTCAGGGTATCTTTTCTCTTTTGGTTCCGGTCCATTTTCATGGTCTTCTCAAAAGCAAGGTTCTGTAGCACAATCTACAGCTGAAGCAGAATATATTGCTTCAGCTGCAGCTACAAATCAAGCCATTTGGTTGAGAAAATTGATGGTGGATTTAAATGAGAAGCAAGATGGAGCTACCACCATTTATTGTGACAACAAGTCAGCCATATCCATTGCTCAAAATCCAGTTCAACACAGGAGAACTAAGCATATACCGGTGAAATATCATGCTGTAAGAGAAGCTGAAAGGAATCATGAAGTAAATCTGGTGCATTGCTCATCTGAAAACCAGCTTGCAGATATATTCACTAAGCCTCTTCCCAAAATCAGATTTGAAACATTGAGAGCTTATCTCAGTGTTTCCCCCAAAAGTGCCAAGGAGGAGTGTTGAAGGTGGCACTTTTGGTGACATGGCTGCTGATATGGCAGCAAAGAAGTTAAAGATGATAACATATTTTGTGCAAACCAGATTAGTTCAAATCTGGTTGTTTTTGGACCAGCCTTGTGTTAAGTATCTTGGTTATGTGTGAAACAAGTAAACTTAGTGTATCTTGTGTTTAGTCTTATTTTTGGCTGGTCTTTGTGTCAGTTTTAGAAGCCTATGTCATGATGTTTAATAGGGATAATCAAGTCTGTAAAAGGCAGCATGGTTGCATCTGTCAAATGACAGAGGTTAGGTATTTTTGTTTGTTTCTAGTCTTGTATATAACATATGTTTAACCTTTAATGTAAGTTGAAGCTTTTATGCAAAAATATACTACTTTTCTTCTCTAGAACTCCTCTTGGGTCATACTTCTAACAGAACCTTTTCAATTTTCCGCCTAATACATTGTTATTTGCCCCAACGTGCCTCTCTCTTGATAGGGGTAGAAAAAAATAAAACATCAATGTTATGATACAAATATAAAAAAATAAAAATAAAAACTTCAAAATGATGTCAAATGCCCTTGCCAAACGCACATCACGTTTCAAAATTTAACTGTTGAGCGATGGAAACATCAAAAGGACCAAAGAGTACTAATTTACCTATAGTTACCTATAGTTAAAGAAATAAACTGTCCAAACAAATAGATAAAAGCTGTGTATTAATTAAAAGCGCTAAACATTAAAGGACTATCCGTTCGAATTCCTCTTTTTTTTTTTGTTGGTAAAATTTAACATGGCCTGATATATCAGATGCGGTTGGGGTACGTTTACATTCTAAGTCATGATTATATTATATTATTATCGGTAATAACAAATAAAAGCAATGATTATGAGTCTATGACACTGGATATAATCCTTTACCATTTACAAGTTTGTGGACTTGTCCATTATGTAGTTGCTGGGAAATTGCCGATTTGCTTAGAATGGGAATCCAATTGGATGCAGCGGGGGACAACCTTTGGAAAAGCATATTCATGCTGAAGTTCCTAATTAACAGCTCCACCTAATTTTGTTTTTTTATTGTTTTTTTGCATTATTGAGTCAATGCTTTATTGAAAGGGAATATTCCATCAGCCAAACTAAATTAATCAACCACATAATATTATATCCAAACTAAAGTAATGTACCAAATATTTATAATATTGATCACAACTTTCCAAGTCATCCACGATGCTTTGACGACTTTCATGCCCGCTTTCAAACGTTTGGCTTGGTAGTGTAATCATATTGATCTATATATATATATATTATGTTAATGATGGGGAAGAGGACAAGGTTAATGCCACATCTTAATCTCTAAAAACATTTCTTTCTACCTTCAAGGAATTAGAAGTTATATACAGGAAGTGGAATTAATCATCTTGCTTAAATTCCAAAAAGCATGAGTAGATTATCCCTTCAAATTGTTGCTCTGCAATCATTTCTGCTGGTTTACTTACTAACAAGTGTTGCAGCTGTATCCAATTCTACAGTTGGAAGTCTCAAAACCAAATGCATTGATGGAGAAAGACAAGCACTCCTCAAGTTCAAGGACAATCTTCAAGACTCTGATGATTATTTTCGTTCTTGGGGCGATGATGAAGAAAAGAAGGATTGCTGCAGTTGGGATGGAATTGAATGTGACAACAGAACTGGTCATGTCATCAAGCTTGATCTTCAAGACAAGATTTATTCTGTGAGAGGTAAGTATATAAGCCCTCCATTGATTGAGTTGCGTTATTTGAATTATTTGGACCTGAGTTTCAACAACTTGAGTGGCAACAACATCTCAAGTTTGATTGGCAATATAGTTTCTCTTCGACACCTTCATCTTTCCTCAACTTTTATTGAAGGCACCCTGCCTGAATCTTTTGGGAACAACATGACTTCCCTTTCCCACCTTGATCTTTCTTCCAATAACTTAAAAGGTCCCATTCCAAAATCTTTTTGGAACATGACTTCCCTTACGCACCTTGATCTTTCTTCCACCTCCTTAAAAGGTCCCATTCCAAAATCTTTAGAGAACATGACTACCCTTTCATACCTCGATCTTTCCAATAGTGCGTTAGAAGGTTCGATTCCCGAATCTTTTGGCAACAGCATAGGAAGCCTAACATACCTCGATGTTAGCCACAACCATTTAAATGGTTACATTCCAAAATCTTTGGGGAACATGACTCTCCTTACCATGCTCAATCTTCGAGGTAATCAATTAGAAGGTCCAATTCCAAATGGTTTCAAGAATATGATTGGTCTGACAACCATTGCCCTTGACAATAATAAGTTAGAAGGTCCAATTCCTGATATTTTCGGGAATATGTCTTCCCTCACAGCCATTTATCTTGGAAATAATAAACTTGAAGGTGAAATTCCGAAATCCATTTGGAACGTATGCACTTTAGATGCTTTATCCATGCGTTCAAACAATCTTAGTGGAAGTCTCCCTGTTGAGTTCAATCAATCCTCAACTAGGTGCGGTAATCACTCTTTAACGACATTGGATTTAAGTTACAACCGAATCATGGGGTTGTTTCCTTCTCTTTCATTGTTCTCTTCTTTGGAATACTTGGATCTTTCCTCAAATCAAATAAGTGGGAGCGTACATCCAAGTATTGGTCGACTATCACAGCTCCGCCATCTGGATATTTCAGCCAACTTTTTAGAAGGTATCATTTCGGAAGCTCATTTTTCGGAACTCTCCGAACTATATAGCTTGGATTTATCTTCAAACAGATTGATCTTCAATGTAAGCTCCACTTGGGTCCCTGCTTTTTCATTGGAGTTCATGTCACTTAGTTCTTGCAAGCTAGGTCCAAAATTCCCAAAATGGCTTCAAAGTCAAGTCCCTTATAGTTGGCTTGACATTTCAAATGCTGGAATTTCAGATCTAATTCCTAATTGGTTTTTTAGCCATATTAGTTTATTTGCATTTGTGAATGCTTCTCACAACCAAATCAAAGGAAGAATATTTAAAGACTCTTCACGAATCTGGGGAAGAGCTTCTCCTCAAATAGATTTGAGTTCCAATCAATTTGAAGGTGCAATACCAACGTTTTTATTCGACACCACCAGTTCACTGCAACTTTCCAGAAACAAATTTTCAAGCTTGAATTTGATGTGCGATGTCACTGGCGGTGCAAGTTTGAGCTTTTTAGATGCATCGCACAATGAATTATCTGGGAAGCTTCCAGATTGTTGGTCGCGTTTCAAACACTTGGTAGTTGTCAATTTGGCAAATAATAAATGGCTGTCAGGGAAAATTCCCAGCTCCATTGGATCTTTGATTGGTATCCGATCATTGCATTTAACCAACAATAAGCTTACAGGAGAGCTGCCTTTGTCGATGAACAAATGCAAAGAGTTGGTAGTTATGGATGTGGGAGGCAATGAGCTATCAGGACCATTACCAACTTGGATAGGGAAAACACTAACAAATCTTACTGTCCTCAGCGTGAGAGCTAACAATTTCAATGGAAGCATCCCAACAAGTCTTTGTCATCTGCCAAATCTTCAACTGTTGGATTTGTCTGCCAACAAAATCTCAGGAAGCATTCCGAAATGTCTCAACAATTTTGATGCAATGCGATCTACTAACACTTCAGAGATTTCTACAGCAATTCAGCATTTTTATTTTGCCTATAGATCTATTGGATCAAACACTGCAGGGAGTAACTATACAGACAAAATAGAATTAATGTGGAAAGGAATTCTCTCTGAATATGGGAATACTTTGAGACTCGTAAAGAGCATAGATCTCTCTAGCAATATGCTAGCCGGGCAAATTCCAGCAGAAATGACAGAGCTCGTTGCACTGGTTTCTCTCAACTTATCGAGAAACAGTTTGAGTGGACAAATCCCTCGAGAGATTGATAACTTAAAATCATTAGATTCTCTTGATTTGTCAAATAACCAGTTGTGGGGTCCAATTCCTCCAAGCCTCGCAAAGATTGATCGCCTTGCTGTGCTGGACTTGTCCAACAACAACTTGTCTGGAGAAATTCCAACGAGCACTCAGCTCCAAAGCTTCGACGTGGATGCATACATGGGGAATGTACGACTCTGCGGAGCTCCTCTCCCTAAAAAATGTCCAGGAGAAGAAAAACCAATTACTCCTCCTTCTGCATCTACTTCTGAAGAAGATCAAGAAGAGGAGTTTATAACTCCTGGATTTTATGTGAGTTTGGGGGTTGGATATGTGGTTGGATTTTGGGGAGTTTTGGCCACATTGATCTTCAACAAGTCATGGAGGTTTGCATATTTCAAAGTCCTAAATGATTTCACGGATTGGATTTATGTTAAGGCAGCCGTGCGGAAGGCAAAATTGCTAAAGACACTCCAAGGTTAACAGGGTAAAATACTCTTATCTCTTTCTTCATTGACTAAACGCATTTACATATGCTTTTGCAACCATGCATTAATGTCACATAATGTATGCTTTAATTTGTTGTGGCATATGTATAATACATCTACCAGGTAAGTGCATCCTCACTTCTTTTTGTTTTTGTTTTTTTTTTTTTGTTTTTTTTTTCTAGTAACTCTTTAACATAAAGAATATATTTTCCACACTGAAGAGTATCTTTTAAAATAGAGTGAAAATTTATATACCTTTATACTTTTATTTTTCTTTTATCTATCAATATTTATTGCTCTATTTATATTTTTTTTCAATAGGGTTAGTGTAATTTTCTTCCAGAAGAAAAGCTGCTGCAAGCAGTAGAAGTTGGGCAGGTTGTAACTTTGTTTAATTATGTTATCATTTTCAATTATGACTTGTGAATTATCTCTGTTTTTGTACTTTAAATCGGCCAATGCTATGCTCTCTATTTGGGGCAAAGAAAACCAATTCAGACACTATTACATTTTTTCTTAATTATGCAAAATTTACTAGAAAAGAAAAACATTAATAAGGTTGTATGCTAACTATGCCCATTATCTCTGGACTAGAAGGGTTTGTGTTTGCCAATTATGTATGTCTTTGATTGATCTAGGTGAATGGAAACTCCGAGAAAAGCAAGTAGGACTATAATATATTAGAAAACTAGTATCTACATTGATGTGGGATCGAAGGGATCTTGTTGTGGACAATCTTTCTTAGGAATGTTTACTAAATAAATTTTTTCTCTATAATTGTTTTTAGTAATTTTTTCTCTATAAATTATACTCTTCGTTTTGAAACTGTGGTACATCTACATTATCTGTTGATAAACAAATACTAAATGATGGTTATGTAATATTTGGGATCTTTACAGATTCTGGTTGAGACTGGTCATATTGGAAGACAAGCCAGTGCCTCTGTTACTGTAACAGTTGGAGAAACTGTAAGCTTTGATTTTCTTGTAGAAACAGCTTTTAGTACAAATTTCTAGAAGTGCATGTTTAAGTTACCTTTGACCACTTATTTCTGCATTGTGATGTGGCTGAATTTCTGTGTGTTAGAAAGTTGTGGTTTGTGCTAGGTGTGTCCTAGATTCCGTTCTTTGCCTCAAACATCTCAGGTAAGCTCACAATACCTTCTCAACAAACCTCTTATCGGGCAGCTCCTCTCCTAACACTCTTATCTGGTTCACCACCTTCAAAAATCTGTCAGTGATTTCCTTCACAAGCTCACTCTCTTTCATTCTTATAGTCTCAAACTTTCTCTTCAAGTTCAAGACTTGCATTTGCCTGGTTCTAGCACTCCCTTGAAACTCTTCTTTGAGCTTGTTCCAAGTCTCTTTTTCTGTTGAATAGACCATGATTCTGATGAAGATAGTGTCCGGGACAGAGGAATGGGTGGCAGCCAACGCCTTGAACTTCTTGGCAATATCCTCACTGTGTTGCTTCCTTTGAGCCGCAGTGGGGTTTGCACTCAGTGGCTCTAGTTTCACTCCTCCCTCTGTGACCTCCCACAGGTCAAAAGCTTGCAAATAGGCCTTTATTTTGATAAAACATATTGCATATTTTTCAACTGTGAAAAATAGTGGAGAGGGGGTTAAAATTGGGCTGAGGCCACGGTTTTTCTGAGAAGAAAACAAGAAGAAGAGGGTTGGTTTGCAAACTGGTTTTTCTCTCTCAAGAAAAAAACAGCTCAAGATTCACTTGGTATGGTTGCTTTGCATGAACCGAGCCCTTCTAAGATCAGTTAATGATTCCAATTGAAGGTTCTGGCTGAAAGCTTTCTCTAAGAGGAGGGAAAAGTTGCAGAAAAACTAAAGGAAAAAAAATACAGATGAACTAAAAATGAAAAGAACCAGCATCCCACATTTTCATTAATCTATCAAACATAAATACAACACTAGCTTGAACACTTAACCACACCTAATTTGGCAAATTAAGCTGCAAAGCCATGCTTCATTAAATAACAGATTTTTCTACCTAAAGTGACAAGATTTTGGCTTACAAATTGGCTGCTAGCAGCAGCAAAACTTGAGCTAAATGCACTGTTACTTGTAAAATAAGTTACCATTACATTTGAATGAAACTTAAACCAAACATGACTAAGACTTAACCGATTCTTACTGGTCTGGTTTGTACACCAGAACAACCACCTTTCTCGCCTCTAATGCATCTTCCAACACAGCAAAAGTGCCGTCTCTAACAGGTTGCATGCAAACTAATCACATCCCGAAGTCTCACCGGAATGTATGTTTCCATATATACATTTGCTTTAGTTTGGGTTTGCATTTAGCAAGTGAAAAGCATCTTGGAGTATATTCCCATGCCATGGGAATAATTTTTGAGTGTCCATTAGATGGGATGAATGTGATAAGAGGCATTGATTATTATTAATATTTTTTATTTTCAAGAGGAAAGAAATGCAAGAAAGTCTCCAAATTTCCCATCCGGTGTCTCAAACCCACGACTTTCCCGGTATAGGTGTGAGTGACAAACTAACTAAGCCAACTTCACTTGACAAAGGCATTAATTATATTTATTATTATTATTATATATAGAAAAAGTCTATGGTGCGGATATTCTTGCAGATCGTCACTAATAATCTACTAACTGATAATTTATTTTAGTAATAAGTGACAAAGCCGTCATTGATAATAAATTATATCTGCACCATAGACAGATTGTATATATATATTCACGTATATATATACACACACACAAGTTTTTTGGTATTGCAAGTGATGGTAGGAAAGGCTAACAATTAGGACAATTAGTCTGTCAAAATAAAGATTGCAGTTACTTTTACGACAGCTATAAGATCACGTATATGTATTTGTTTTGTGACCTTAAATATTTTTTGCTTTATACTACTCTAGGTATTTTAATTGAAAGATTTTCACTTTAATGCTATGGCATTGTTTTTTGTAGGCATCCATCATATAGTCAGAATGGAAGCCCTTGGATGCTGACAGACTTTGAAAAAGCATACTCTGCTGAATTTCTTAGCAGGTCCAGCCCACAGGATAAGTTGTGGAACTCTCGAAGAAGTCCATCTATTGAACTGACTCTCCTGTCAAAGGTATTTTATCTAATTGTTGGTTCTGTTCTAATGCATTTAAGCACATGATTGGATTCTTCTAAACATCAATGTTTAATATCATGTCTGTATTTCTCATAAACTATGAGATATACTGGGTTGTATCTGTTAATGTTGAGTATTTTTTTTTTTGGTAAAAACTGTTAATGTTGAGTAAATGCCAAAAATTATGCACATGTATTATCTTTTCAAAGACAGCAATGTAAATTCTGCAAGCGCATTGTCTGGTTTTATTTTAAGGAATAGGATATCCCTTAGAGTGCCTACCTTCGAACAACTTAAAACTGCATTATTTGGTTGTTAGCATTATTTGGTTACTTTGATAGTGTTAGAAAAACTGAGAGCTTTCACTAAGAGATGGAGAAGTAATAGTTGTTGGAAAACCAGCAAAATACTACACTTTCATTGATCTGACAAACATATATATACAACACTAATTTGAACAGTTGATTCTACCTAATCTTTCAAATTTTGCAGCAAAGCCATGCTTCAATAAATGACAGATTATGCTACCTAAAGTGCCATGATTTTGGCTTACAAACTGACTGCTGAATGCAGAAAAACTTAAGCTAAACACACACAAGTAACCATAACATTTGGACTGAAATAAAGCCAAAAACATAACTAAGCTAACTGGTCCTTTTGCTGGTCTGGTTTGCACATCAGATCAGCATCCTCTCTGCTTTCCAGCTTTGCTTCCAAAAACAGAAAAAGTGTTACTCTAACACTCCTTCTTGACACTTTTGCTGGAAACATTGAGAAGAGTTCTCAATGTTTCAACCTGGACTTTGACATAAATATGGTGAAGCAATCTGAATGTTTTCCTTGTGAATCCTCTCAGCTTCTCCTCCTGCACTCATGCTTTGATTTTTCTGTCTTTGCTCTAAAATAGCTTTTAATAATTTCATCAAATGACTAACTTCAAATTTAGAGAAAAAATTCTCTTCTAGCTGCTGCTCAAGTTTAGAAAGCCAATTTCCATCCAATACCTCACCATTCCTTTTAAAGTTAGAAATCCTCTCTGATTTGTCTCCACTTGTAGTACTTGCAAATATAGTTTTTCTAGGCAACTCTTGACTTAAGCTGCAAACATGATCACCTTCTTAAGCATTCGGCTTCACTTCCTTGTCCCATTTATCATGAACTTCCACATTGGTCTTCAGCAAAGCTGTGTAGTTGGAATCATCATATTGTTTTTGCCAAAGCTGTGATTCATCAGTAGCTTTGGTTCTAAGTTCAGCATAGTCATTTTCCTCTAAATTTATCACAAAATTCTTATCCTTCATGGCTACTTTTAACACCTCACATCCTTGAGAATCATATATGGTGCAAGACTTGTTAGAGAAATTCAAAGAATAATTTTTCTCTAACATTTGTCCCACACTTAACAGATTTACACTTAAATCTGGAACAAACAGGACATCAGTTATAAGCTTGGTACCTGCTGGTGTGTTAACAACCACATTTCCTTTGCCGAGAGCCTCAACATATGCTCCATTTCCCAGCTTCACTCTTGTCATTATACTCTTGTCCAAATGACAGAACAAATCCTTCTCAAATGACATGTGGTTTGAGCAACCACTGTCCAATATCCAGCTGCCTTTGCTGCTGTCTGCTGTGAAGCAAGTGGCTGCAAATAGAGTTTCAGTAATCAACTGGCCTTCTACAGTTTCTTGAGCTTGATTAGCTTGTTGCACATACTCTCCTTTCCTTTTGCATACCTTTTCTACATGGCCAAATTGCTTACAACACTTGCATTGCACATTTGGCCTAAACCAACAATACTTTGCTGTATGACCTTCCTTTTTACAGTGAAAACAAGGACCATATCTTCTCCTATCTCCTTCTTTATTGAAGCTCTCCTTGCCCCTTTTTATTCTCTCAGCAGGTTCTCCATTTTGCTTTGCGAACAAAGCACCCTCCATAGTTTCTTCCTGTCTAAAAGTCCTCCTCTGCTCAGTAGCTTGTAATGCATTGATGAGCTCCGAGAGAGAGATCTCATTGAGGTCTCTTGATTCCTCCAAGGATGAAATCTTTGCTTCAAACCTTTCAAGTAAACTCACCAATACCTTCTCAACAACCCTCTTGTCTGGCAGCTCCTCTCCAAGCACTCTAATATGGTTTACAACCTTTAGAACTCTATTTATGAACTCCTTCACTAGCTCACTTTTTTTCATTTTCAAAGTCTCGAACTCTCTCCTTAAGTTCAAGACTTGCATTTTCCTTGTTCTTGCACTTCCTTGGAACTCTTCTTTGAGCTTATTCCAAGACTCTTTTGCTGTAGAACATGCCATTATCCTAATGAAGATAGTGTCAGAGACAGAGGAATGAATGGTAGCCAATGCCTTGAACTTCTTGGCAACCTCCTCACTGTGTTGTTTCATTTGAGCAACAGTGGGGTTTGTCCTCAATGGCTCTGGTTCCATTCCTCATTCTGTGACCTCCCACAAGTCAAAAGCTTGCAAATAGGCCTTCATTTTGATAGACCACATTGCATAGTTTTCACCTGTGAAAACTGGTGGAGAGGGAGCTGAAAAATGGGTTGAAGCCATGGTTTTTCAGAGAGGAAAACAAGAAGAAAATAGTGGGCTCTCAACTGGTTTTTGGTCCCTCAAAAACAAGTAGCTCAAGACTCACTTGGTCTGGTTGCTTTGCATGAATCTAGCCCTTCTAAGATCAGTTAATGCTCTGATACCATGTTAGAAAAACTGAGAGCTTTCACTAAGAGATGGAGAAGTAATAGTTGTTGGAAAACCAGCAAAATACTACACTTTCATTGATCTGACAAACATATATATACAACACTAATTTGAACAGTTGATTCTACCTAATCTGTCAAATTTTGCAGCAAAGCCATGCTTCAATAAATGACATATTATGCTACCTAAAGTGCCATGATTTTGGCTTACAAACTGACTGCTGAATGCAGAAAAACTTAAGCTAAACACACACAAGTAACCATAACATTTGGACTGAAATAAAGCCAAAAACATAACTAAGCTAACTGGTCCTTTTGCTGGTCTGGTTTGCACATCAGATCAGTATCCTCTCTGCTTTCCAGCTTTGCTTCCAAAAACAGCAAAAGTGTCATCTCTAACAGATAGCCCAATTTTCTGTGAATCCATACTCTATCAGACAAGCGTGGTGGCAAAATTGCTGCTTTCTAAGTGGACAAAAAAAGATTGAAGAAATTGGTTTATTTTGCTTTTTCCATTAGTATCAAGTTGAATGCTTGGAAATTCTTCATTATTTTCAACTTACTAATGCTTTGAGCTGCAGAGTTTACTGATCATCTTTTTTTTTTCTTTTTTTCTTTTTTTTTGGACCATATTGATCACTTTATAAGCATGTTAGACATATGTGGCGAGGTTTTTCATTTGTGCAGCCTGCCATTTGGTTTTTTAGATTCACTATCTGCATGTTGGCCTTTGCAGGTATGTTATTACCATCTTCTCATAGACAAATACAAAAGAATACTATTCAACTTACCACAAGATGCAGAACCGGAAGAAGTTCACAAAGAAAGAATGGTATGTTTTAACACAGCAATTGACACGACAAGCTCTAGCAGAATGGGCAGCATCTCCTGAATTCACTGATAGAAGACAACTCCTTCCAAGTGAGAGCTCAGGTGATGATCTGGGTAGTGGATCAGATTCTACCGATGAAAACGTGGCTGGGAGTGAGAATTGGTTTGGTTTTCTGAACTGGTAGCCACTGAAGCATGCATAGGTGGATCATATCAGACAGTAGGGGGGAGATCTCATTGTATTTGGGGTATAGAAGACCTTACTACTAGTATGGGGGAGAACTCATTGTATTTGGGGTTTAGTGATAGTGATTGAAATAGAAGACCATACTGTTTGGAATCTTTTTCTTGAAGGTTAACATGTTATGTCAGTGCTAGGAAATTGGATAGGAAGGAAAATACAGTCATTTTTTCATTTCATTGACCATTCAGGTATAGCTGTGAGAGCCTCAAAAGGCAATTTCGCTACAACTTTTCCAACCATGTCAGAAATTTTTTTAGATCTATTTGTTGCTTTTATGTTAAAATGTTATTTCCTTTTATATGAGGTAGGCATGTAAAAAAGTCCAAAATGCGATAAAATAGATCTAAAAAAATTTCGGACCAAATTCAGTTCGAGTCCTATGGTCCGAGTTTGAAACCGTTTAATTTAAGACTCATTGGATTTTAAATTTTTAGTATAGATTAGTTCAAAATCTGACTCATTGGATTACCCATTGGACCAGTTTGAATTCTAGCATGATATAATTTATTTTAATTTTTTTAAACGTCTAAAAACCATTTATTCAAATCATAAACAACATCAAATTAACAAAAAAATGATAAAAAAATAATAATTAATTATCTACATTATGTATAACAACTATTGATCTGAATTTTAGAAATTGCTATGTAATCAAATAGTTTATCTATTTAATATGTATAATAAGATCAAACATATTATATTTGAAATATGAAATTTATAATTTTTTTATTAAAATTTAAACTTATGATGTAATTTGAGTGCATAAAACTATCATAATATTAATTTTTATTTTTTTATATAATATATTTTAAGGAAAAAAATATTTTAAATTAAATTTTGGATTCTAAATTTGAGCTTAAACTTTAAATCTAAAGTCCGAGCTTTATACTCAAGCCTAAAACTCGGTTTGACACCTATAAAGCTATAGGCATTAGGCTTTAAGATTTGAAGTATTAGTCCAGTCAAACTCGAATTCTTTCTACCGCCCAAAAAAGTCCAGCATGAACCCGTCCGAGCCCAACCACGTTGGGCAACCCGAATTTACACGAGCTAGAGCATTTAAAGACCCATAAATATTCAACTATTGCATTCAAAATATTTGGTGGAGGTGTTTGCTAAATGTCCGTATATATCCCAAGCATTATTCTAATTATGTTGATCATTTATTTGTAATTTTTTGATTTTATTGATGAGGTGAGATTGCGGGAACTGGGAAGTATTAAGTATTAACTTTGCTTTGCAAGCGATATTCAACATAATTAACACCAAATTAATATATGGCTGCAAATACTCATTAATTGTTGGAAGTACCAACACATATATCAGCCAAGTCGAATAATTATACAATCGACCGTTTTCTAGCAGTAGTTTNTCTTTGATTTTTGGTTAGTTTCCTTATAGCATTGATATATACTTCAAAACACTCAACCTATCAGGCTATTATTGTTGGTTTTTAAAGGTATATTTTGTTGTTTAGAACCTAAAATGTAGTTTATTGGTCAAGATTTTCATAACTTTTCTAAAAATTTTGGTATTCTCTGTTCAAATAGCTTCAGATGATCATTAATCCCTTTTTTTTTTTTTTGTAGTAAATTTGGTATGTGCAAAATTTCAGAAACTTTTGCTAGAAATCTTCTCCGGCATATCCTTTAGGTAGAGGTGAACTCAACTCTTTGCTTTGAGTCCAAATTCTGTTTTGCATCAACGTATTTGCATTATATTTTGCTTGTTAAAGATAAATCTTCATATCATAAAACATTAAACTTGGGTCTTGGGCCTTGGGCCTTGCTCTTATATTCATATACATATCATGAAGATAAATATTAATTTTTCCACATGCATTCATGGTTTGGTCACTGTCCTTGGGAATATAAACTTGCATAAACGTCAGTGTATCATTGGCAATTTGTAATATAAGAATGCAAGGCTAAAAAAGAGAGCACAAATGAAGAACCAAAAGAAATTCAAAAGCTTATATTTTAAGTGGCAGTTTTCACTCTTGAAAGAAACAATATCGAATACTATTTTGTCATTTATGAGCATATTGTGTTTTTGCAATACTATATGGAATCAAGTATTGGAATATAAGAAAATTGTTTTAACTATAGAAATTGTGTAAGATTTAAATCTGGATGTCTTAAATTTCTATGGATTTTTATTGTATATTAATTAAGTTCAAAGTTTCAATTGTGATCTTACAGCAAGCTAATATTCTACATCATTTATCATCCAATCCTACTTAGTTAATTTGTTGGGAGATTTCTCTGGTATATGCATGGGGATTTCTCCAAAGCTTCAATGCTGCATATATGGGGAAAGTCGGACTCTGAGGAGCTCCACTCCTTAAAAAATGTCCAGGAGAAGAAAACCAATTACTCCCCCTTCACCATCTACTACTGAAGAAGATCAAGAAGACAAGTTTATAACATATGGGTTTTATGTGAGTTTGGAGGTTGGATATGTGGTTGGATTTTGGGGAGTTTTGGCCACATTGATCTTCAACAAGTCATGAAGGTTTGCATATTTCAAAATCCTAAATGATTTCACGGATTGGATTTATGTTATGGTAGCCGTGTGGAAGGCAAAATTGCTGAGGACACTCCAAGGTTAACAGGGTAAAATACTCTTATCTCTTTCATCATTGACAAAACGCATTTACATATGCACTTGCAACCCTGCATTAATGTCACATAATCTTTGCTTTAATTTATCATGGCATCCTCGCTTTTTTTTTCTTTTTTTTTATTCACTCTGTAACTTTTTAAAATATATAATATATTTTCCACACTAAAGAGTATTTTTGAAAATAGAATGAAAATTTATATATCTTTATACTTTTATTTTTCTTTTATCTATCAACATTTATNTTTTTTATTCATGCCATAACTTCAAAAACTCACAATTTCTAATTTCTTCCTTGCAATAAGCTCCAAGCTACCAAACCAATCTTCAACTTGCTGCAATCTATCTCCACGTCCAAAATTCCATTGGCAAAGCCTCTCGTGGTAAGTGAATAAAATCATACTCTGCTGTATTCATGCATATATACAAATCTTTTGTCTTTTTTTTTTTTTTTTTTTTTTCACGTAAGTAAACTCCACGGAGCCATGCATGTGAGTGTTGCTATGGCCTCATCTCCGCATCCCTTCAAAGAACCACAACTCGGAGGAGAAAAAAATTTCGGAAAATCAAAATTTCCGGTGGAATAAACGCAGCCCATGAAGCACGGAAAATCAGAAAAATTCCGGTGGAATAAATGGCATTGGAAAATGCAGACAACGGCGATGGAGTCAGCGAGGGCGGGGTTGGGTGCTCAATGGCAGCGTGGATGGGTTTGCAGTGGTTGGCGTGGACTGGCGTCGCACCCACTTGACGGTTAGTGGACAAGCGGTCTTTTGACCTGCTTATTTTTGTTATATTAACATATTGCATCAGTTTGAATATATTGCTCGTGGATTTTGGTATTTAGCCGAGTTCTTTGACACGGCCTTGAAAGCGGCCTGACATGGCCGGCTAAAATTGAATCAAATGGCCGTGTAGTTTTTTCGGCCTCATCTTTTTTGACTTGCTGATGTTACTTTTGCAGGGCATTGCCCCCCAGTATCATATCCTCAAGCGTCTGATCTGACATCCGATCTGCATCCGTTGGACGACGTTCTGATTTTATCATGCCAGCTGAAACTAGGATCCAAATGACAAAGGCAAGGCGACGACTGCATTGACCATCACTTCATCCATGGTTCCAAACTTGATAGTTGATGACCTGATGGCTAAATAAGCAACTATGTCTTCTTTCACCGGATTATTGTCTATATCCTTCAAGCATGACTGAAGTTCTGCACCTTGCCTTCTGATCCATCTGTTTGCGGGTTTCTTCTTTTGTAGAGCTCTAGACAAGATGCTGGCTCTCTTGGATAAAACTGCTATCTCACGTCTTTCATCCAAGTCGTCTAGATATGACCACAACTCCTTTTGTAATGTACCATCCTTTTGCTTATCCGGTTGACCTGCTGTCCGACTTTCAGCATACTGGTGTTGCATCCACTTCAAATGTTCCATCTACGCTTTCTTGGTCTTCAGCCTCCACCAAGTGAATCTCAGTGTTCGGGTCCTTGTAGTATGACCCTCTGGACGAGTTCTTCCTCTGGTACTCCTCCTTCCAAATGCCTTCATATCGAGTGGCTCGAGAGACCAACTCGAACAAGTCATGGAATTCCGTCCCCTCAAACTTCTTCCGAAACTTGTAGCTCAGTCCGCCTTGTGCTAGCTTGACGAACTCTCGTTCCGGTATGTCCAAGTGACATCTGATCCTCGCCTTTTTGAATCGAGTTATAAATAACTGCACCGACTCTCCATCCATTTGTCGCAGGCGCGATAAGTCAGCCATGGAAATCTCCGGCTCAATCCAATAGAACTGCTCGTGGAACTTCTGCTCCAATTCTTGCCAGCTATGGATCGAGTTTGGCTGCAAGTTGATATACCAGGTGAAAGCTGGACCTGTCAAAGAATTAGCAAATAGTCGCAACTTTAGGAAATTATTGGCCGCTGCTTCTCCGCATTGAATAGTGAAACGGCCTATGTGCTCCACGGTGGATTGTCTTTCCTCGCCAGAAAAAAGGGTGAAGTCAGGAAATCTAAATCCCCTAGGAAATTCGATCCGGTCGAAAGCGTCAGGGTACGGCCTCCTATAAGATGGACGTCCAATTCTTCGAAATGCAGGACCCATCATCTCTTGGATGATGGTCTCAACGGCTTCCCGGTCTATTCCTTGGCCGTGGTTCATCCAGTTCGGTCCATTCCTCCGCGCTGGAGCGTGGAAGTCTGCTTGATAGGCATGGGCATCATAATGTCCATTCCTGTAGTTTTGTCCGAAATGCTCCGCATGCCCCCCGCCAAAAGCTTGGTTCCGAGCCGGCAGGTTTCCATGTGTCGGAACATCCGCTCTCCCTCCATGTACGTTGGGTACAGTCTGAAAAGCTTGTGTCAAATGCTCTTCCCGACCATCTCTCACGGTCTGGCCTTGGTTATCAGCATGCCCCCTGGCAGGAACATTGTTCCTTGCCGGTGGGGGAATGTAAGGTTGGACTTGCCATTCAGGCATAAACCTTACATCGTTTCCACTGGACTCGGCCTGAAAGGCTGGTGCCTCAGTCCTTGGCGTGTTGCCATTGGATACGGCCTGAAAGGCCTGCACCTGTTGTTCCTCCTGGCCGTTAGTTGGCCTTGCGCCATTCGACGCAGCTTGGGTTGTCTGCACCTGCTGGCGCAGCAATTCCAAGATTCCTTGCAATGTTTACTGCTGGGTCTCCTGGTATGCTTCCATCTTCCGGGACAGCTCGCGGATCGAATCCTGAGTAGACATCTATGTCATGTCCGGAGTCTTGCCAGCTTCCCTTTCAATTCCATCCTCATCCGACACGTTTCGGCTGCTAATGCCGCCATGGTTGTCAGATTCCTGATTCTTGGAACGAGTCTGCACCATTTCCTCAGTCGAAAAAAAAATGTCCCACCGAGCGTGCCAAAAGATATGTTGGTGTAAAACACAACAAATCAGTCGTCTCAAGTGTGCGAGCGTGCCACTTCGAACCTAGAACAGTTCAAAGAAAATAAAATGTGCGCCAGTCAAATCAAAACTCAACCAAACAATTGTATTAATTATTGAGAACAAAATAACTAGAAGGTTACAAATGCCTTTAGATCAAAGGACTTTTAATTAAAATTTTCAACTAAAACACTTGACTACTCGAAGTAAATTCTAATGAGAATAAACTAAGTAGTCTATGTTTTTTGGTGTGTGTTAATGCAGGAATCCGTCTCAAAGTTGGTGAAGCTTGAATTTATAGGTAAAGAAATTTCAAAAAACTTGTTACACTTCTGATGTGGGACTTTTTTCAGTTCCAACTTCCAAGACAAATATTTATACTTGTATCACTTCAATCCATTTTCTTCTTTAAACAACGTGGGACAAGTATAAAATTCACTTAAATCTAAGAAATAATATTTTTAATAAATAAAAATATTATTTTAAAAAATTAAGTACATGCTCCAAACAATATTTAATAAAAAATACTAATATCAACTTCTTTAGTGATTGCAATTTTTAATTACTAATGGTGTACTTGGAATCCAATTTAATTGTTTATCCCTAATTCCACATTGAGGTTGCATTTTAGCGACCACTTTATATTGGTTAACACTAGTGTTGGCGCCCTTTTTTAGGTTATGGCGCCGAATGTTGCCACTTCTGTGTTTTATTTAGTGACCAAACTGTTTTATTTAATTTATTTATTTACCATACATTTGAGTCATCATTGATTGACAAGTAATCTAGGAAGAGTAACTTGATTGGAACATACATTTTTAGTCAGAATATGAGTCAAACAAAACAAAGGTGATAAGATTTTAACTGATTGCTTTTGTTTAACATATTCTTACTAATCTGAAAGACGTAGTTATTAAAGTCGAATATAAAAAAATGGTTAAAAGAAAAATTAGTAATATATTGTTATGTGCTTATACACCTGTTTAACTATAAATATTTTATTCGATCATAATTTTTATTTTTTGCATAAATATATTGTTATATCATATATTGTAAGCCTTTAATGAAAATTTTAAATCCACCACCTAGCTCCAACAATAAAATTCCTGGATCTGCCCTAGTATTTACTCTAAAATGTTGTTGTTTTATGTGAATGTTAGCATCCATCATCTCAATTTCATTTTCCATCTAGACAGATTGAATCTATGGCCTCCATTACTGTCGAGCACCTTCAGTACTCTGCAAACATTAATGCTGTACCTCCATCATTCATCACTTCCAACACTCATCGATGTCGCACAAAGGGAGACTCACAATCGCTTCCATGAGTCATTTCATTAGCAAACTACAAAGTACTAAAGTGCATTTATCCCAAATAACTAAATAAAAATAACTGAAAACAATGCTAGAAAATCAAATAACTAAATCCAATAAAATAGGTGGCCTAAGAGAACTTTTCAAGAGAAAGAATAATCAACTAATCTAAAGAGAAAAGTGTAATAGATATATATTGAAATGTCTCAAAGTGCATAGGATATTGTAGTGGAAGCTTTAATATATAAAGTTGTAGCCACCAATTAATTCTTTGCTTTTTCGAATGTCAAAACTTATATTTTCAAAAGCCAATTGATTTTTCTCCTCCCAAACCATGTGGAATATAAGTTATTTTCCATTTTCATATCTCCTAATCTTCTAGGCTGAAAATATTGGCATAAACACTTATTTCATCTTGCTGTCAATTTTTATTTTCAATTTTATTTTTGTTTTTTTGTTGTGTAGGAATTCTTGGAGAGAGCTCAGTAGAGAAACCTCCAGGCCACTTTTAGCTGCCAAGGTTTGTGCTCTCAGCCATAAGGAGTTGGTTTTCTTGGGTTTCAATGTCCCTGTTCTCTGAATTTGTAGGTCAACTTTTATTTTCGCTTTCTATTTTCAATTTTCAATTTTTTTTTTCTTTTTTGCTTATGGTTTGCACCTTCGATGCCACATATTTTATATTTGATAAGTGTACTCAGAGACCTTCTTTGTTTTGCTTTGCACTCTTTTTGGTGGTTTTTTTTTTTTAAATAATTGTCTTTGGGTCTATTGAAATTAGATTCTTAGAATACTTTAGGTTTGAAATGACTATTTGCAGTCTTTCAAGTTGGAAACCGATCATATAAATTAATCTTCTTAAAGTAAGATCTTCAGTAAATATATATTTTTGTTATACTATATAGTTTCTTATTTGAAAAGAATTTCAAGTATATTTGAATAAATTATGTAGATTATGTAATTTTAGTTGATCATGTTCATACCCACCAAAATTATTTGTTTATTGTGTCGTCGGTATAATTATGGTTAACATACTAGGACTTTTGTAATTTTCCATCCTTATTTTAAAGTTTTTAGTTCCTGGAATTTGACTTTGGGGTTAAAATACTTGACTATGAAATTTCCCTGTTCTTTATGAATATCAGATCTTATTTTTTGGCAGTTAATTACCTTATTATGTTCATATGCTATAGCTCTTAGTTCCTTTCATTATCTTTGATTTTTGGTGAGTTTCCTTGAGGCATTGATATATACTTCAAAACACTCAACCTATCAGGCTATTATTGTTGGTATTTAAAGGTATATTTTGTAGTTTATAACCTAAGATGTAGTTTATTGGTCAAGATTTTCATAACTTTTCAAAAACATTTGGTATTCTCTGTTCAAATAACTTCGGATGATCATTAATCCCTTTTTTCTTTTTTTTTTCCTCTTTTTTTTTTTGATGTAGTAAATTTGGTATGTGCAAAATTTCAGAAACTTTTGCTAGAAATCTTCTCCAGCATATCCTTTAGGTAGAGGTGAACTGAATTGTTTGCTTTGAATCCAAATTCTGTTTTGCATCAACGTATTTGCATTATTTTTTGCTTGTCAAAGATAAATATCATAAAACATCAACCTTGGGTCTTGGGCCTTGGTCTTATATTCATATTCATATCATGAAGATAAATTGTACTTGGGAATATAAACTTTCATAAACATCGGTGTATCATTGGCAATTTGTAATATAAGAATGCAAGGCTAAAAACAGAGAGCACAAATGAAGAACCAAAAGAAATTCAAAAGCTTATATTTTAAGTGGAAGGTTTCTCTCTTGAAAGAAACAATATCGAATACGATTTTGTCATTTATGAGCATATTGTGTTTTTGCAATACTATATGGAATCAAGTATTGGAATATAAGAAAATTGTTTTAACTATAGAAATTGTGTAAGATTTAAACCTAGATGTCTTAAATTTCTATGGATCTTTATTGTATATTAATTAAGTTAAAGTTTCAATTGTGATCTTACAGCAATCTAATATTCTGCATCATTTATCATCAAATCTTACTTAATTTGTTTGGAGATTTCTCTCCAAAGCTTCAATGCTTCATATATGGGAGGAATGTCGGACTCTGTGGAGCTCCACTCCTTAAAACATGTCCAGGAGAAGAAAAATCAATTGCTCCCTTCACCATCTACTACGTACTGAAGAAGATCAAGAATGCGAGTTTATAACACATGGATTTTATTTGAGTTTGGGGGTTGGATATGTGGTTGGATTTTGGGGAGTTTTGGCCACAGTGATCTTCAACAAGTCGAAGGTTTGTATATCTCAAAGTCCTAAATGATTTCACGGATTGGATTTATGTTACGGTAGCCGTGTGGAAAGCAAAATTGCTGAGGACACTACAAGGCTAACATGGTAAAATACTCTTATCTCTTTCATCATTGACTAACGCGTTTACGTATGCACTTGCAAACCTGCATTAATTGATGAAATTTAAACAAATAAATAATAAAAACACAGTAAAACACAGGCAGAAAAACAATTTCACTGTATATCTTTTCCTCTGTTTTGACACTATACAATACTTCATATATATATATAGTCATACAAGAGTAACAAAACTCCTAGAAATAAGAATTACAAAAAAGATCTTATTAACAAAAAAGATCATATGGTTAGAAGATATTTCTGTTTCTTTTGTTGTAGCACTAAATCATGCAGCAACAGCAGTTACAATTTTATGTGTGTTATCAGCCCTCTCAAACTGGCGAAGGGAAGTTTGTGCACTCCCAGTTTGTCTCGGAAGAAAAGAAATTGAACCCGACTAAGAGGTTTTGTGAAAAGATCGGCAATTTGGCGTGAAGTATGCAGATAACATGTACTGAGAAAACCAGAGGCCACTTTTTCTCTTACAAAATGATAATCAAGCTGGATATGCTTTGTTCTTCCATGGAAAACAGGATTGATAGAAAGATGTAGAGCTCCCATATTGTCACAGTGTAGTTTTATTGGCTTGGCATATGTGAAACCAATTTCATCAAGCAAATAGGATATCCACGTTAACTCTGCTGTAGCAGATGCCATTGCACGGTATTCTGCTTCAGTACTTGATATGGATACTGTAGGTTGCTTCTTTGATAACCACGAGATACAATTTGCTCTGAAATAAATGCAGAATCCTGTTGTGCTTCGTCTAGTAATAGGGCAGCCAACCCAATCAGCATTAGAACAACCTTGAAGAGAATTCAAACTTTGTGCCAAAAACCGAAGACCATAGTCTAATGTCCCACTAAGATATCGTAGTATACGTTTCACAACTCGAAGATTTATCTCTGTTGGTGTTTGAAAAAATTGACAAACCTGATTAACTGCATGTTGAATATCAGGCCTAGTAAAAGTGAGATACTGCAAAGCACCAACAATGCTTCGATAGTCTTTTGCATCAACAAGATCATTATCGCCAGTTTGAGGAGTTGGTCTACTTGATATGGGCGTGGCCATTGGAGTAGAAGCAAGAAGATTGGCACGTTGAAGAAGATCTTTAGGATACTTGGTTTGAGATAAAAATAATCCACCATTAAAATACTTAACTTCAATCCCTAAAAAATAAGATAGACGTCCAAGATCTGTGAGGGAAAAATTCTTATTCAGCCGTGTGACAAGCTGATTTATAAGAGAAGGACTTGAAGCTGTCAAAAGTACATCATCCACATAGATAAGAAGTAAAATGATATCAGATGAAGTTCTGTATACAAATAATGATGGATCAGCAATGCTACATTTGAAACCAAGCTTTAATAAACAATTTGATAATCTGTCAAACCAGGCCCTAGGTGCCTGTTTAAGACCGTATAACGATTTCTTTAACAAACACACATGATCAGGATACTGAGAGTAAGAGAAACCTGGAGGTTGGTCCATATAAACTGTTTCTTTGAGAAAACCATTTAGAAACACATTTTTGACATCAAGCTGTCGAAGATTCCATTCAGAAGATAAAGCAACAGAATTAATAAATCTGATAGAAGTAGGTTTGATTACGGGACTGAAAGTTTCTTCGTAGTCTAGACCTTCAATTTGTGTAAAACCTTGTGCCACTAAGCGGGCTTTGTATCTGTCCACATTGCCATCTTCTTTGTATTTTACTCGGTAAACCCATTTGGAACCAATCACATTAGTATTAGCTGGTCGTGGTACCAAAACCCATGTTTTATTTTGATGTAATGCTATTATTTCCTCATTCATAGCTGTGGTCCACTCTTGACTTTTGAACGCTGTTTTTACGATTTTTGGCAAAGAAATTTGGTCGAAGTTGGAGCATGTAGCAATGTTTGCCATGTTGGAAGGATGAAGTTCACTGCTGCGATGAGGATTTTTAGGGAGCTGTGATCCGGTGAGCATCGAGTGTTGAGGATTTTGGCGGCTGGACTGTGTGGTTGGTAATTGAACAAAGAGGTTAGAAGATATATCAGGATGTGTTGGAATAATACCTGATTGAGTTGATTCAGTAGAGAGATCAGGTTGGAGAGGATTTGTATGGGAAGATGTGACTGGATTTGAGTGCTGTTGGGACACGTCAATTGAAGGGTCAGTGGAGGGGGATTATGTTGACACGATATTAGTGGGTGAAAAAGGGATTGAAGCATTTTCTATATTGGGAGATTGTGATGACACAGACACGTCAATAGAAGGCTGCTCGGTGGAGGGGGATTGTGATGACACAGTATTTGTAGGTGAAAACAAGATGGAAGCATTTTCTATGTGGGCAGTAGGTAGAGTGGTATGAATAAGTGTCAATTGGAGAGGAGGGGAACAACAATCCGTGGAGTGGACCAATGATGAAGGAGGCATAACAATATTATTTTGTAAATCCATTGGTTTTGAGTACCAGTCATCAGCACCTGCAAATGTGATTAAAGGAAGCAATTCTTTAGAAGCAGTAGTAGACTTTGGTTTAAAAGGAAAGAAACTTTCATCAAACACTACATGAGGAGAAATAAAAACCTTGTTGGTTTCTGGATTTAAACAACAATATCCTTTGTGACAAGGACTGTACCCAATAAAAATGCAAGGATATGTCTTCTTGAGAAACTTGTTATTTCCTTGTTTCTTAAGATAAGGAAAACATCGACAACCCAAAACTTTTAGACTACTATAATTTGGATATTTGGCAAACAACTTATGATACGGAATATCCATGTTTAGAGCTGAAGAAGGAAGCATGTTAATCATATATATTGCAGTCAAGAAAATATCAACCCAATACCGTGAAGGAATGTTGGCATGAAACATCATAGTAAGTCCTATTTCAACAATATGTCGGTGTTTATGTTCAGCAACACCGTTCTATTGTGGGGTACCTGGACAGGAGATCTGATGAGAAATTCCACAATTTTCTAAATGGGTAAGAAATTTGTTTGACATAAATTCTCCACCACCATCACTTTGGAAGATCTTGATTTTCCTGTCAAATTGATTTTCAACTAAATTTTGAAATTTTATGAATGAGTCATAATAATTTGATTTCCTTTTTAATGGATATAACCAACTGAATCTGTTAAAATCATCAATCAAAATGGCATAATACTGATAACCTTGATTTGAAATCACTGGGGCTGGTCCCCATAAATCACAAAGCACTTTATTTAAAGGAACAATTGAAGCATTATTAGAAGTATCAAAAGAAAGTTTACATTGTTTGCCAAGCTGACAACTAGTACAAACCAAAAAATCTTTAACCCATTTGGAAACACGAATAAGTTCATGTTTTGTCAATGTTTTTAAAAAATTTGAATGAGGATGCCCCATTCTTTGATGCCACAGATCTGAAGTCGTCGTTCCCTCTTTTATTGCTGCTAAGGCTTCAAATTGTCTTTCCTCAAGTGCATATAAACCACCTTGTCTACGTCCTTTGGCCATTATCTTGTTGTTCTGATCCTTAATAAAAAAATCCAGATGAAGTAAATTCCACAGTACAAGAGTTATAAGATGTTAATTGACTTATAGAGAGCAAATTCTTCTTTAAATTGGGAACTACCAAAATATTTTTCAAGGATAGATCTTGACTGCCAGTTTTAATTGAAGCAATTCCAGTATGAGAAATAGATAAATGATCACCATTACCCACATATATAACATCACTGCCACCATATGGTTTTGAGGAGATAAGATTACCTTTGTTATTTGTCATATGAGCAGTAGCACCAGAATCAGCAAAAAAGGAAGGTTCTTTTTCTTTGTAAGCAGCTTGAGCTTCTTGATTTTCCTCATGTTCTTCAATATAGTCATACCTATTCCAACATTTATCAGCAGTGTGATAAGGTCTTTTACAAATTTGACAAACCATTATTTCTCTTGTAGTAACTTAGTTTCGTTGATTGTCAAGCTGTCGGTTTGTATTTTCAGTATTTTGCATAGAAACATTGTGTCGGCTCCAGTTAGTAGACATGTGTCCATTGTTTTGGTTCCATGTAGTTGGTGGAACAGATCTGGATGGAGCAAAGCCACGACCCCAAGAAGAAAAACGTCCTCCACGTCAACCACTTACTCCACGACTACCATTGTCATTGCAACCTCTGAATCCGATGAAAGCTTGATTATGATATGATCTCTGTACTTCATCAGCTTGAAAATTGTTCAAAACCTGCTCATGACTCTTCAAACTAAGAATAAACTGAGTATATGTAGGATATGGAGCCTTAGATAGCATTGCTAGCCTAAAATCTTGGTACCTTGGACCTAGACCTCGAGACAAATGAAAGCATTTGTCTAGACCATTAATGGGTTTTCCAATAGCAGATAGATTTTCACAAATAGTATTAAAAGTTTTGATATACTCATCTATTAAATTGCTTTTTTTTTTTAAGCCCATCAATTGATCAGTGAGAAAAATCTCTTTCTCCTTTGTTGCTGGTAACAGATGATCTTCTATGGCTCTCCATATGAGAAAAACTGTATCTAAGCCAAAAGTATAACATAGAACATCAACAGACATAATTCCTAAAAGCCAGGTAGTAAACAAACCATCGTTGCTAACCCAAAGAGAGTAATTCAGATTGATGATACTTGAATTGTTTGTGCCTGCAATTTCCTGTAATGGGCGTTCTCCATCAGTGATATGGTGAATAATTCCAAGACTTTGAATCAACGGTAATATTTGTGATCGCCATAACAAATAATTTGATGAATCAAGCTTCAGGGAAATGAGGCTAGAACACTGATGAAAAGACTGTATGGATAACTTGAGTTCAACTTCAGAAGCTACATTTAAGTTAAGCTTCGAATTTTTTTTCTGCTCTGATACCATGATGAAATTTAAACAAATAAATAATAAAAACACACTTTGTAAAACATACGGCAGAAAAACAATTTCACTGTATATCTTTTTCTCTGTTTTGACACTTTACAATACTTCATATATATAGTCATACAAGAGTAACAAAACTCCTATAAATAAGAATTACAAAAAAAATCATATGGTTAGAAGATATTTCTGTTTCCTTTGTTGTAGCAGTAAATCATGCAGCAACATCAGTTACAATTTTATGTGCGTTATCATTAATGTCACATAATCTTTGCTTTAATTTGTCATGGCATATGTTCAATACATCTACCAGGTAAGTGCATCCTCACTTTTTTTTTCCTTTTTATTCACTCTATAACTCTTTAAAATATATAATATATTTTCCACAGTGAAGAGTATTTTTGAAAATAGAATGAAANGGTGTAATATTTTCCAAAATACATAACTTTCTTCCATATTTAGTAATTTTTTCTCATATTCAGTAATTTTGTCTTACGGTGTAATATTTTCCAAAATATGTAACTTTCTTCCATAATAAGTAATTTTTTCCCATGTTCAGTAATTTTTTCCATACTTTGTAATTTTTTCCCATATGATGTAATTTTTAAAGTGACACGTGGCATCTTTCTGACCATCCATTATTTTTCCTGCCCAAATCAATATTTCCCCCAATTTTTTTCCTTTTGCAACCGGTTTCACCGGTTTTTTTTTTTCTTTTCAAAACAATTTTTGCCAAGTGTCATGATGAGAAGAGGGTCTCCAAAGGGGTTCATTTGAATGGGTTTCACTTGAGTGGATCCCATATTTTTCAGGTTAATTACAAGCTTTTGGCACGTGGAAGTTAGGTATTTGCCAACTGTAGCTTATGTTTTATATGCTTTTTCTCTCTAATACGATAGATGAGAGTTATAATGTTTAATTGTGTCAATGATTTTCTTTTCCTACGTAATGTTGTTTTTAAAGTATATGAGGATTTCTTATAATATGGTCTATTTGTACTATCGTTTCATATTTGCATATTGATAGCTGGAATTTTTGAGGATTTCTTATAATATGGGGAAGAAGAGAAATCTGGAATTTTTGATTGCCCTGTTTTTGTTGTTCCACTTCCATGGCGTTTCTGAAACCATAGTGGAGTCCATCGAACAGAAATAATGAAAGAGGTTTGGAGAGAGAGAGAAACAGTTTCTGAAACCATAGTGGGGTTTGTCGAACGGAGATAATGAAAGGGGTCTAGAGAGAGAGAAATAGAGGCAGGAGGAGAGAGGAGGCATGGAAAGACGATGTGTTTTTTTTTTTTGTTTAAATTTATAAATTTCTCTCTCCAACAATTTTATCCATCAAAATTGTGAAAATATAAAGTTGCATGATAAACACCTGATATTTAATTAACTTATTTGACGGAATTAACGATTTAAGATGTTGGTGTCTATTTTTCTATAATACAAAAGGCATCGTTGCAATTTTAATAGTACGGGGTAAAATACAAAAATCATAACAATTCAAGAAGCATAGTTAAAAAAATAATAATAATAACTGTACTTAACTTATAAATCTTATAAAAAATTAAAGGCATTTGGTCCCCTAAAATAAATATTAAACTGAATTTAAAGTAACCATATAAAATTTATATTTACAAGTGGATAGTTTTCTTATTCAAATAAAAATAATTAATGAATTTAATATTCAGCTTAATAATAGTTTCAATCAATAATTATATATATATATATATATTTCATGTTATATTTATAAACTAATTAGAAGACCATAATGTTGGGAATCTTTTTCTTCAAGGTTAACATGTTATGTCAGTGCTAGGAAATTGGATAGGAAGGAAAAGATAGTCATTTTTTTCATTTCATTGACCATTCAGGTAGAGCTGTGAGAGCCTCAAAAGGCGATTTTGCTATAACTTTTCCAACCATGTTAGAGATGCTCTGCTACATTTATTGCTTTTATGTTCAAATGTAATTTCCTCTTATATGAGGTAGGCATGTAAAAAAGTCCAAAACGCGATGAAATAGTTCTGAAAATTTTCAGATCAAATTCAGTCACTACGCCAAAAACCCTAATAGGCGACGCAAAACTAGCGTCGCTAGTTGTAAACGGCGACGTAAATTCATGTGTCGCGGAAAAGGGAGTCGCCGAAAGTAAAAAAACATTCGCGACGCCTATAGTGCGTCGCCGTAAAATAAGGATTAGGCGACGCTCGGCGTCGCTGATAACGGTTATACATTCNTTACACACCTAAATCCATATCTAACTCTCCAATCTCACACTACACAAACACAGAAGAATAACTAACAAGTTATCTCTGCAAACATAGTACGAAGAAACCCTAGGTCACACAGAAAGACGAAGGAAGAAGAAGAACACACAGACGACTCTTCGCTCACACAGACGACGACTCTTCGCTCACACAGACGACTCTTCGCTCACACTCGTACCACGACTAACCCTAACAGTAGCGATGAATATATACAGGTATCAAATAACACGCAGATGTCACGTGCCGCAACTCGGGCTGGATATCACGCTGGCTTTGATACAAGAGGCAGAACAGAACACTGGGCTTAAGTAACAAATAGTAACAGGCCTGCAAAACAGAGAGAGAAAGTTCAAGATACAAAATGACACAGTATGGACAGTTATCAGAATATGTAAATGTGAATTAAACATAACAATTCTCCACCTAATTCACATTCACAAAAAACAGTATAATATAGCAACTACTACAACCACCTTCTTAGCACATAAATTAGTCAAGAACATACATAATTAATTTACTCCTATTCGGAGTAAAGATTTGCAAGTTTTAAACTTGCTAGAAGAAAGAGTTTTGGTACCCATATCAGCAGGATTACACTCAGTTGGAATCTTTTCTAACTTAAGAACATTTTTAGCAAGTAAATCTCGAATAAAATAATATTTTACTTGTATATGTTTTGAACGTTCATGAAAAACAGGGTTTTTAGACAAATGAATAGCACTCTGACTGTCAGAATATAAAACTACTTCCTGTTTCAAAACATTTAATTCAGATAACAACCTTTTAAGCCAGACAGCTTCTTTTGCTGCCTCAGTAACAGCAATATACTCAGCCTCAGTAGTAGAAAGTGCAACAACTGACTGAAGTTGAGATTTCCAGCTAACACAGTTACCACACACAGTAAAAGCATAAGCAGATATAGATCTTCTATTATCTATATCCCCTGCATAATCAGAATCCATGAATCCTACTAATTCAATTTCATTTTGACCTCCTTTGTAAACCAAACCTTCAAACTCAGTGTATTTCAAATACTTCAACAACCATTTCACAGCCTCCTAGTGAGGTCTGCCAGGATTAGACATGTATCTACTCAGAACACTAATAGAATGGGAAAGATCAGGTCTTGTACAAATCATCATATACATAACATATCCAATAGCATTACAATAAGGAACAGATAGCATATCTTCTTTATCAAAATCAGAAACAGGACATTGATCACTTGATAATTTAAAATGATCTCCCAAAGGCACATAAGCAATTTTAGAAGTATTCATAGAGAACTTAGAAATTACCTTTTTCAAATAAGATGTTTGATTAAGTTTCATTTCAAGTTTATGTCTGTTTCTAGTAATACTAATACCAAGAATCTTTTTAGCATGACCAAGATCTTTCATATCAAATTCGGTTTGAAGAAGAAGTTTTACATTTTCAATGACAGTAAAATTTGGACCAGCAACTAACATGTCATCAACATAAAGAAGCAAGAAAACAGCTTTCTTGCTAGACAGATCTCTAAAATACAGACAGCTATCAAACTGACTTCTTGTGAAACCATTTTGAACTACAAAAGAATCAAAACGTTTATACCACTGTCTCGAAGACTGTTTTAAACCATAAAGAGACTTTTTTAATAGGCAAACAAGGTCTTTACCATTTTCATTAACCTTATAACCTTCAGGTTGATCCATGTAAATAGTCTCATCTAATTCACCATGTAAAAAAAGAGTTTTAACATCAAGTTGTTCTAGTTCCCAATCAAAATTCACAACAAGAGACAAAATTATTCTAATAGTAGTATATTTAACAACAGGAGAGAAAATTTCATTATAATCCACACCCTGGACTTGAGTAAACCCCTTATCAACCAATCTAGCTTTAAACCTTATTGGTTCTGAGCATGACAGACCCTCCTTAACCTTATAGATCCACTTACAGCCTACCATTTTCTTATCCGAAGGAGGAGAGACCAGAACCCAAGTTCTGTTTTGGTGAAGAGATTTCATCTCTTCAACCATAGCCTCCTTCCACTGTTTTGACTGTTTAGAATTTATGGCTTCTATGAAGGACTTAGGTTCAATATCCACTAGATCACTAAGGGTTACAAGGGCATAAGACATATACTCAACATGAGCATATTTCTTATTTGGTTTAATTTTCCTCTTTGATCTATCCCTGGTAAGTAAGTATCCCGGAGAGGCTAAATGACTAGAACTAGTCTCACTTTGGTTATCATTTCCTCGAAAATCTAACCTCATTTGAGTTTCTTCACACTCAGTTTCTGTATTCTCAGTTTCAATGGGGTTTCCTTTTTCTAGAGTATTTTCTTTTGGACTGGTTAAAGAAGTTTCACTCTCATCTTCCTTATCATTCTCCACCTCAAGGAATAACACAAACTCTCTAAATTCTTTATCTAGAGATTCTATGGACCCGGGCTGATTCTTTTCCTTACAGGGCATAGACTGTTCATTAAACACCACATCCCTACTTATTATAACCTTAAACCCATGTCCCTCTTTTATCCAGAGCCTATAACCTTTGACACCTATGGGATAACCTAAGAACACACACCTTACACTTCTAGGTTCTAGCTTACCCTCAGATTGATGTGCATAAGCTGCACACCCAAACACCCTTAGTCTGCTAAAATCTGGTCTCTTCCCAGACCAGACTTGCTCAGGAATATTAAAATTTAACACAGTAGAGGGAGACAGATTCACAAGATAAGCTGCAGTCATTACAGCTTCACCCCAAAAAACAGTAGGCAAACCAGAAGAAATCAACATACATCTAACTTTATTTAACAAAGTCCTATTCATTCTTTCAGCAATGCCATTCTGTTGTGGTGTGTGCTTAACAGTTCTGTGTCTTATCATACCAACAGAAGTGCTAAAATTGTCAAATTCAGAATTACAAAACTCTAGACCATTATCCGTTCTTAAAGTTTTTATAGATCTATTAGTTTGGTTTTCAACAAGAGTTTTCCGTTCTTTAAATTTTTGAAATGCCTGATCTTTAGACTTTAAGAGACAGATCCAAACTTTTCTTGAAAAATCATCAATAATGGACATGAAATATCTATTTCCAGATTGAGTTTGGATTTTAGCAGGGCCCCACAAATCAGCATGCACATAATCAAGTATAAATCTAGCTCTTTTAGGACTGGAATTGAAACTTAATCTATTCTGTTTTCCTAAGACACAGTTCTCACAGAAATCAAGTTTATTCATTTTATCATTTCCAAGAAAATTCTGTTTATGCAAGTAATACAAACCATTTTCACTCATATGACCTAACCTATTGTGCCACAACAGAGTTTTATCAACATTAGGGCTAATTGAAATATTGCTGTCACCTGAAACAGTTTTTCCAAGCACAATATACAACCCATTTCTTTTTACTCCTTTCATAACAATAGCAGAGTCTTTATGAACATACATAAAACCATTCTTAGTTTTACAAGACATACCAGATTCATCTAGCATACCTACAGATATCAAGTTTCTCTTTAATCTAGGTACATGTCTCACATTTGACAGAATTTTAACAGATCCATCATACATTTGAATTTTAATATTTCCAATTCCAACTACTTTACAAGAAACATCATTACCAAGCAGTACTTGACCACCATCAGAAACATTGTAANAAAACAGCTTTATTGCTAGACAGATCCCTAAAATACATTTGAATTTTAATATTTCCAATTCCAACTACTTTACAAGAAACATCATTACCAAGCAGTACTTGACCACCATCAAAAACATTGTAAGAACAAAAAACATTTAAGTCAGGGCACATATGGTAAGAACAACCAGAATCCAAAACCCATTCATCATTAGACAGACTTGAAGAAACCATTAACACTTCAGCATTGTTCACATCAATATTAGAATGAGACATGTCAAAATTACTATGGTTGTAACCTACTTTTCTATCCTTTTCATCCTTTTTCTTTTTAAAACAGTTTTGGATGTAATGTCCTTGTTTCTTACAGTAATAGCATTTTCTGTTTGAGGCCTGTGATCTATTCTGATTTGGCTGTGAGTTAGTCCTAGGGACAAACCTAGGTCCAGTTCTGCCATTATTAAAATTGTTGTGACTTACAGGTCTTTTATTAAAATTTTTACTTCTAATACTAAGGCCTTCTACTTTCGAGACAAATTTTAATTCTAAATCCTTAGACCTCAAAGCAGTAACAACCATATCAACAGACAGGGTATCTCTACCATATTTAATCACATTTTTAACATCTTTATACATCTCAGGCAAAGAATTTAGTAAAATTACAGCATTATGTTCATCAGAAAAATTTACTTTACTATTAGTAAGACTTAATAAAATCCGATTAAACATGTCAAGATTTTGATCTAGATCTTTAGAAGTATCCATTTTAAAACTAAAAAATTGTTCAAGCAGATATATGCGATCATGCAGTGATTTTTCAAGGAATAATTTTTCAAGAGTGGTCCACATTTCAAGAGAGGTTTTCACGGTACTTACCTTTCTCAGAACATTGTCAGACAGGTGTAATATGATGGTGCTTAGAGCAATCTCATCAATCTCGGTTTTCTTATCATCCGAGACAACACTGGTAAACGAGGAATCAATAGCCTTAGCTACTTTCATTTGAGTTAACACAGCTTGCATCTTCCTACGCCAAAGGAGAAAATCTCCTTTGCCATTAAAGATTTCAACATCCACACGAGTTGTCATTACAAAACAAACAATATTGAATTTATACAGAGAAAGTAATAACACAGAGTAATTACAGAGCAGACGGGAAAAATAATTAGTAAAACAAATTTACTTGAACAACTAACCAGAATGAAAAACAGTATTCACACAGAGAAAGATAAACACAAAGTAATTACAGAACAGAAATAAACAGTAAAACAAATTTACTCAGAGTTAACAATCAATTAGTAATTAAAGAATACAGAGAACACCCAAACAAATTGTCGAAATCAACAGAAAAGAAAATTGAATCCGAAAAACAAAAATATTTCCAAATAACTATTACCCTAGGACCTCAAGGAACGGAAAACCTGGCTTAAAGGAAGTTCGGAAAAAATTGAGACAACTTATCAGTTTTTTTTTTTTTTTTTTTTTTTTTTTTTTTTTTTTTTGAACAAATCAAGAAGAAAAGAAAAAGACACTAAAATCTTTAAACAAAATAAATTGACTCAGATTCTCCAAGAAAACAACCAAAAAACCTAGACTCTCCAGGAACCGAGATCCTAGGTTCTTTAGAAAATTTGGAAACCACACAAAAAACAAAAAAAAAATCACACAGAGATTCACATCAACCTTTACAGACCTACATACAAGATGCAGAGCCTTCTCAGATTTATGCGAAAAACATAAAAAATCACAAACATACGCAGTGTAAGATTTTAGTAACAATATTATGGCAATAAACTAAAACCAGACGAAGAGAAGAAAGTAGTAGAGATGTGAGAACATTGATCGGCACAGAGAAAAAAACTTCTACACTTGAAGAAGGCTCTGATACCAAATGTTGAAAAAGAAATAACAAATGAAAGAAACACACAGTATTTACGAGGTTCGGCAAAAGCCTACGTCCTCGGCTCCAGTGGGAGCAGTCGCTATATTATTCAGTGTTTGAAAGAATTACACGCCTAATTCCACATCTATCTCTCAACAACTCATACTACTCAAACACAGATGAATAACTAATAAGTTATCTCTGCAAATACAGTACAAAGAAACCCTAGATCACACAGAAAGACGAAGGAAGAAGAAGAACACACGCAGACGACTCTTCGCACACAGACAACAGAGACGACTCTTCGCTCACACACAGACAACTCTTCGCTCACACTCATACCGCGGCTAACCCTAACAGTAGCGATGAATATATACAAGTATCAAATAACACGCAGATGTCACGTGCCGCATCTCGGGCTGGATATCACGCGGGCCATGATACAAGAGCTAAACAGACCACTGGGCTTAAGTAACAGAAAGCAACAAGCCTGCAAAACAGAGAGAGAAAGTCCAAGATACAAAACGACACAGTATGGAGCAAATGTGAATTAAACATAACATTGATTATAGTAAATTGAGGGATAATGTTTAGATTTTTTTTCTTTTCTTTTTAATTTTTTAACTCATGTATCTTAATTTCATGTCATATTTTACAAATTTGAACTTATAAAAACAATAACATTGAATTATGGTTTAATAAAGTTCAAAATTGCAATTGTTAAATTAACTTATTTTTCATATATTGAATCTTCTTTCTGTCGGAGTGTTATTCAAATTGCTCATAATAATATGTTAGCGTGTACCAAGCTTATTGAAATTAATTATCATTTTGCTTGTTATCATTTAGAAGTTAGCCATTCTGACATTTTTACCAAGTCTTTGCCTTTCATTCGTTTTGAAGGTATGTTAACAATATAAAGTTTATAAGTTAACCATAGAATATTGTAATTCCCAATATATAGATTATGGAATATTGTGTAACCAATATTTTGTATAGTTTCCAAATAGAGTTAGTTTCAATTTGTATATAAAACGCTATTGTATAATTCATGCACACATAATACGGTTTACAATCTTTCTATCAATTCTATCAATGTGGAATGGTGGGATTCGAATTAAACATAATTGTCAGTATAAAAAATGATTTCGCAATCCCTTATGAATTTAAAAAGTTTTAGTTATGTTTAATTCTTACACATCATGAATCAAAATATCATAATCCTAAGATTTGAGTTAAATTTTTTTAATTTTATGTATTATTTGAATTTTAAAAAAAATGTCCAAAGATTTTCTCTTCGCATCTACTAATTAAGGAATGTACTCGTGATTCTCAATAACTTTATTACTGAAATCTTTTATATGCATAAAGATTTGCAAAAGTATAGAAAGTAAAAAATAATGGCAATAACTCCTTGACAAATCATATGGAATAAAGGCCCTTAAAACATACCATGAATATTGATTGGTTTCCGAACCAATGACTTTTATCCGAAAGTGAACGAACTCACAATGCTTTTGGATTAAGTTATTCACTAAAACTAATTTTTTTGTTGTCGGCTACAAGTTATAGCGAAAACCATTCCAGATGCAGCTTCTATGACATTTCATTCTCTATAGAAAAAGAGAATATCAGAATATATAAAGAGAAAAAGATAAAGAAGAAAGAAGGCCAAAAGGGTAAAAGTAAAATGATGATTCGAAGAGGTTTTCCTATTCACGAGAACAAAAACAGAGGAGGTTGGACATTCTCTGATATATATTCTCCAACAAAAAGAAAAAAAGAAAAAAAAAAGAGGAATCTTATAAACATTAATATTGGGTTTTTCATTAGCCAAGTATTCATTAGCCAGTTTAAGGGCACAAATTGTTTTTTGGGCCTGATTTTTTTCTTTTGGGCCTATTTTTGTTTTTTTTAATTATTGAGCCCTTAAATTGTACAAACATAGAGCCCCATAACCTTTAACACTGAATCTTGTGCCAAACTTGACATTGCCAAGAATGCAGTTCCACTTGGAAGTGAAACTATATCTGCCAATCATCACTGCTCTGATTTTATATTGGCAAATGATCTATATAATATATTTTTGTACAGTCATTGGCCATAAATTCTTTTTGTGTTTTTTACGCTATCAGATAAACTTTATACACACTCCACCAATGTGAAGGGTTTTTTTTTTGTCGGTAGAAGTGTGTATAAAGTTCAAATGGAGTTTATTGGCAAATAGAACTTCCTTAATTACAAGGTCCTTCTTCAAGTGGAATTTTACGGATCATCTTGGATCCCGGACCAAATTAGGTGAACTTTAGAAATAGAAGCTTATGCATATTTGTTGGGCTCCCTCATGGCCCAATCCAGTGATATTGAGGACTCTGGTCTAAAGCTCCCAGGCTCTCTTAGACGCCCCCATATATTTATATAGAAAAGGTCGAGGATTAATCATCAAGAAGGGAAAAAAAAAAAAAAAAAAAAAAAAAAGAGAAAATAATGGCGCAGTGTATACGCGCACTGCGTACGTTTTGAACTCATTCTGCTTGGATGACAGGTGGAGCAATTTAGTTGGTAGCGTACAAAGTACCATAAATTCATTCAACAACTACGATTCCCCATCCCCAAGTGCCTTCTTCCTCGCGTGTGCTAAAGCCCCCACTATATGACAATAAGTTTTTGCTTTTTTTGCACCATAAAGGAAAAATGGGATGGTTACTTTTTGGTCAATGCTGATAAGAAGGGAAATAATCAATAGTTGTGTGTTGATAAATAAAATTTTAAACTAAAAATATTATTGAAAATAAATTAAGTAGTCAATGTAGTTGTGTGTTTATGCAAACATCATTTTCTAATGTTGAAAAAGCTTGAATTGATAAGTAAAGAATTTTTAAAGAAGCTTATTTACTTCCGATGTGAGACTCCTCTCAAATCCTATTTCAATACCACTTATTTATATTTGTGAATGTCCAATGCACATTCATCTCCAAACAATGTGGGACAATTGTTATTTTTTAAAATCAAAATTAATTTAAAAAAATTAATATATGGTCCAAACATTGCCTCCTTTGCTTTGTGATTTTGTGGTATGCAGTAAAAAATTACAAAGCAATATTAAAGTAGCCTATCAAAACTTTGTCATCAACTGTCCCACATGTTCACTGCCCGTATGTCCAAAATTAAACCAATTCACACTTTACCTTGTCAAAATTCATTCCAATTTTAAATGTCATACCATGTAAATTTGGTAAGTAAACCAAAATCCTTCCTTGCCAGAAATATTTCCAATCATGGATGTCATACCACCTAAATTTGGTGACTAAACCAAAATTAGACCAAAATCAAAACTCCTTTCCAACTTACTTGGTGCCGGCCCTAAATTGCAAGTAAAATATACATATATATATGTATAATTCTACAAACTAGCCGATCAATAACTCTAAACCTTGCTGCAGCCCTTTTAATTATTGTCTTTGCAGTAATTTCCACGTCAAACCACTCCATCTTTGTTGCAAATTTCCTTCAAAAGTAAACAAAAACTTCTATGACTATACTCCTGTGTGTATAGATATATTCATATATTTTGTTTGTTCTTCTTTTATTTGCAGCAGCTTGTTTGTTCACCATCAAGTAAGGAAACTAACGATTCCTTTTGTTCCACTGCCATGCTTTTTTTTTTTGTTGCATATATACAAAATCCTTTCCGGTGATTCCATGCAAACGAGAAAACATCGGTCAATAGCGAAGGCTCATTCCGGTTTCAATGGCGGAGGCTCGTTCAGTGATCCGAATACATGTCGTGTAGCCAAGGAATTGCCGGTGATGGAATTGCAGATGGCATCGACGATTAGCGGCACGGTTGGGTCCGCGGTGAGCCGGACTGGTTTTGAAGGATCTGCCCATTAAAATGGCCAATATTGGAATGACGCAAGCATCGTCAAAGAAACTGCTTTGGCTCTTGCATCAGAAAAGATGGTCGGGGACTCATCGTGGAGAAAAAAAAAACCATCCACGCATCAGCCATTAACGAGTTGCAGGGGGAAGATGGAGGGCATATGAGGATTGCAGTCGGGTTGGCTTTGCTGGACCCTGGAGCTTGGCACGGATTTGGGCTGCAGGGGCTTGGGCTCGCCGCTAGGCGCAGATGCGGGCTGACGCAGAGCTGGCTACTTGGACTTGCATGGGACATGGACCAGAGGCTCAACGGGCTGGAGAGCAGGCTGCTTGGAACCGAGCTAAGCTGGACGCGGGTGAGATGCGCGGATGGGCTGATTATGCGCGGGCTGATGCAGATGGACGTGAGCTGGACCTAGAAGACAGGCTTGATGCAGACCTTTTTTTTTTTTCAGGTATCCAAGAGTTTTATTCATCCAATTGAGGATATTGCCGATGGTATATCCTTAGGGTTTGACTTGCTCTTCTTTGGCTCCACTATGAGTCTCTGTATATATTTGGCATGTCTTTGTCTACGTCCTTTGACATATTTCATTATTTCTGACAACTTGGACTGTCCCGACGACGTATTTGTTGATGCCGAATATTTTTTTGGATTTTCTTTGCCTACTCCGGCTTCTTACATTGTGATCACGACTCAATTGTGTCCAGCTGATTTTGAAGGCAGTGAATTCAACTTTATATCGGATCACTCCCACACTGCAATCCTTTGATGGTTAGTGGACAAGCGATCTTTCAACCTGCTTACTTTCAGTTATATTTATATATTATATCTATTTGAACAAGATGGCCGTGGATTTTGGCATTTAGCCGAGTTCTTTGAATCAACCTTAAAAGCGGCCTGAATTGGCCAGCTAAAATTGCATCAAATTGCTGTGTAGATTTTTGGCCTAATTTTCTGACTTGTTGATGTTACATTTTTACGGCATTGCCCTCTATGATCATATCCTCCAACATCCGATCTAACATTTTACACTACGTCCGAATTTCCTTTAGATCGTGATTTTCGTCGGACGACGTTTTTGTTCTACCATGCCAACTAAAACTGGGATCCAAATGACAAAGGCAAGATACCGAATGCGTTGACTATCACCTCATCTGTGGTTCCAAATTTGATCATTGATGACTTGACGTCTGAAGAAACAACTATGTCTTTATCCACCGGATTATTGTACATGTCATTCAAGCATGACTGCATTTCTGCACTTTGTCTTATGATCCATCTCCTTGCTGGTTTCTTCTTTTGTGGAGCTTCAGATAAGCTGCTATTATTGTCTGACTTTTTGCATGTTGGCGTTGCATCCGCCTCTTCTGGGTCTTGGTAAAAAAGTAACTGATAGGACTTATATCTTGCATGATACCAACGATCTACCTCCATAACAGGTGGCTTAAAAGTCTTTGGATTCTCGATCTTTTGAAAAACCAATCTTGTCGGATGATTTCTGGAAAAAGTGACTTGGATGTTGGGCTCGCCTTGCTCCCCATAGTGTTGATCGTTCACCTTCACTGATCCATTATGCAACTTCGGTCCCAGACGTCGAAAAATATAATTTTGGTCGTGGATTTCCAGTGGTGGCTTTGTCATGTCGAGTTTCTGATTCCTCGTCGGGCTCCTCATCCCTCTTTCCTCAACCTCATGCTTACAATGTGTACAAAGCACTTTAGAAAAAGATTCGGCCTTTTCGGCCGAATACTCTCTTCTAAGCTTAACATCTTTCTTCCAATCTCTTAATGAGTAACCAGTCCACCACCGTATGAAACAAACAGCCTCCTACATGCCCATCAGTTTATCATCCTCTCTCTATAAGTCCGACCTGATTGTTAAAGTGTCATTTAGGTAACATGTTCATTTTTTATTTTCAGTTTTTGTTTTTAATTTTTTTTAAAACAAAAACATTTTTAAATTTTACCCTGCGTATATATATGAGAAAGAGAAACAGAGAGATACATACAGTGTCTATGAGATGGTTAGCAGTAGGCATCAGAATAGAAAGAATGGTGTTATACTAATAAAGTATTCCAACAGTGGACTACATAATCCCAAAAACACGTAGGAAATACAACAGCATGAAAGCAAATGGGCAACACAAAGAGGAAGACCCTCTCTTTATCCAAAGGCTGTTGGTGGCTCTACTATGAATAATTTCCCCCCTTTGCTTACCTTTGAGCCCAAAATCTCAAGTGAATTCACTCCCTTTACTTTTCCACTCTATACACAATCGTTGAAGCACTTGTGGGTAGAGCAACTCCCAAAAATTACTCTTTAACAGCCAAAAAATATGCATCATAATTGATGACAGTCTCGCAAACTAATCGACGGATCAGATGTAAAGACTGCACAGGATCATCGTTCTTGAATTGTCTTGCAAATGCAGCTCCACTTTGGGCCATTTGATCATAATCAGAAGTATTTAAGAAGTGAGCCTCCATCCCTGGGGGACTGTCCCATATCATATATCTCAAATCTCTGTTTACTGTCGTGTTCTTAAACTCTGGTGAATTGCATATAACGGAATGAAAATATCCTTCTTGAGACAAAACTACGTTTGTGAAATACATAAGCAGGGTCCTAGGTAGGTTATCCCAACCAAGTATGCAAAATTCTAGAAATGGTCGGCTCAGTACAAACCATTGTGAACCTGCAAACTAAAAAAAGTTAAAAGAGTACAGTATTTCCTATTAATGTAAAATCTCATAAAACTACAATTTGATAGAAAGTATAATAAAGAAAGAGTAGATACTGTGCCTGTGAAAATTTTAAAATCATCAGGAGTTTTCCGCTTTTCTGTAGCATGAAAAATTTGGATTCTCCTGGCTAGGTATATAGCTGGGTCAACTACAATAGGTTGCACACTCTGAAATCTGCATAAAAATTACAAAATTAAAATCATAGTGATCCAAACTTATTTACATTACTGTTGGAAGCTTGATGGGCTCACAAAATAGAAATTGAATCACTAAAGATATTGATAATAAAATTTGATACAAGAACAATCTCACACACAAAACTATTACAATAGTTTTTCCTTCTCACAATAAAAACAAAGTGTTACAACACTTAACTTTTTCTCACAATGAGCAATTGCTCTCTTTTCTTCTTCTTTTTTATCTCAACGACCCCTATCTATTTATAGGCAATTACAAAACAATCCTACGGCTATAAACGCTTCAATCCTACGGTAGAGATTAGGTTTCTAGAATTCTCCACATAAATATCTATGTTACTTGTACAAATTGGATTCAAAGTCTTATCCATAAGTTTCATGCTTATCCTTATCTAGATAAGCTTTGACAATTCCACCCATATCTAGATAAAGTTGGATAAGGTTGGATAAGCTTTATAACACACATGTTACTAATAGCTAATAATAGCACACCATAACACACATGTTACTAATAGCTCTTTTTGAAAAAAGTCAAAAAGAGACTCAAGCCTACTAGAGAAATTCAATTTATCCTTCTTTGTCACAGTAACTAAGTTGGTATAGCAATAACTAATAAGCAAAATATACATAAGCAAGAAAATACCCTAAAGTAACCGTATGAAATCAGATCAAGACAAATCTTTGAATACCATTGTCTGCCAAATATTCTAGTAAATAATCGAGTTCAAAATCAATTCTTGATCAGCAAATAAATATATAAATGAATTTGTTAAAAGATCAGTTCGCATCTGCAATTAAAGCTGCCTTTCAGTATATAACAATGGATCATAAATGATCTCCCAAGTGAACTCAAAAATGTTTGCAACTAAAACTAACAACATTAAATTCTACAAACATCACAAAAGGTGACAATATAACCCTATCCAACTCAAATTCAAATAAGTACAAAATTCTCCCTCCAAGAAGGTAGTACTTTCTAGTAATCTCTTAAAAATTAATGCAGCATTATTTTTGGAATCCATTTGAATCAAACATTCCTCAGCCCCAAAGCTCTATTACCACTATAATTTTTAGAAATCAAAAGCCAGGTAGACACTACATTGTACATTAAATGTCACTCCTCACCCTCCCTCCCCTTTTCCATTCTATCGCTTTCCCTTTTATAACATTCATAACACTGCCATACTGGAATGACTTTCCCGAAAGCAAATCTCATTCTGTAGAACTTTCAGAACAAATGCGCAATCATATTAAGCTAAATTTAACTTGACACAGATTGCAAAAGAAAGCTTCCATTCAATGTAGAACACTTAAAAACTTCCCAAATGAACTCAGCTAGATCTCCAGTAAAAGCTTGGTAATAATTCATGCCCCCCAAACGCCAGAGCAAATTAGTAAAAAATGTGTGTTATCTGTGCATGAGCAAATCAAATGCATTCGATTTAAATAGCACCTTACTCTCTAGAGTCAACAAATAAATGTACAAAACATATATGAATGAAAATTGGAGACACTAATCTCCATATTCCCACTCACTCCTCCCTTCCCCCCCAAAAAAAAAAACACAAAAACCCCACCCAATGTTACTCAACCTCTGTATTCTATCCCACCGTACTCATGACTTGGAAACCAACGAGAGTATGGTTATTGGACACTCAGAATACATGGAAAAATTCTAAGAAATAGACAGATTCGACACTTGGACACATACCTGCACCCGACACTACACCGGAGTCCAAGCAACATAGGCCCCCACAGACCATCACATGGAATGGCAACTGCACTTTTATTCTCATATACCAACATACATGTGTACATAAGAAAAGAAAAAATTGCTCTCAAATGGACGCACACAACAAAATACTAACCCAACTGAACTAGCAAATTCATATCATAAACAAATGTGAAATTTTCGAAAACCAAGATTTAACTCAGATTAGTATTGAGTTGAAGTTATGTATGCATGTACGAGCATGTATTAGCTCTCAAAGTTACCCGATATTAAATAAATTACTATCAAACACAAAGAACCCTGCAGATGCACGTATGCTTATCCAGTTAAAAGTGCCAAGATAAATTGTTAAAAGAAATGTAACAATACAGAAATCTAACTATGATCACTAATAACCATCGCTAATATCACAATTGAATTGAAGCTAGAGCTCAAAAGGCAAGCCACTGGATTGGTCCCCAACCAAATATCTAGCTTTTTAAGAAACCAGCGAAAAAAGAAAAAGAAAAAGTAACTCTACCTTTTGCAGTCCTATAATTCAGATTTCATCCTATAATCATATAAAGGAGTTCTAATGTAATAACACTGACGATGGGTGAGTTTACGATCTTAATACTATCAAATTGGTTTACTAAGTTCTATAAATTGATATACCAATTGACTTGGCTGCTTGACCAAATTTTGACGGCTACTAACTTATTGCAATATCTTCTTACATCTAGCGGTTGGTAATGATCACTAACTAGAAGAGAAAAGAAAGGCAACCATTAGCATCATTTAAATTACATCCAAAATTTTGTGAGGTTTATTTTTCAAACCCAAGATAGTTGGCACCAAATATGCCAGATCAGTCATCAATCCTTAATCTACGAACTATCAATTTAAAACTACAACTTATAAGTAAGTTTAGTGTATTCAAATACATCATTTCCATTGAATTTTCATGGAAAAAATTACAGAAAACTTGGTACATAAAGTTTCGCCCATGTTCATAAAAGTAAAAATCAGATGAAATCAGGTCAAAATAATATCATTATCATTGTTGACAAATCTCATTAACCACAAAAGTTGAACATTGTTTGCAATTCCCTGCATATGCATTTTTATTTCCTTTAAAGTAACAATTTTTAAATACATCTTACATATGAAGCAGTATATTATAATTATACACTTATAAAATATAAAACGAGTACTAACCAGTACAGGTGATTCTAACATATCATACAATTTAAAATAAATAAAAAGAATACGAGCCATTTAAGATATATACTCTTAAATTGAGTGAAGCAGTTAGAATTGATATCAAGTAGTACTTTCTAGTAATCTCTTAAAAATTAATACAGCATTATTTTTGGAAGCCATTTGGAACAAACATTCCTCAACCCCAAAGCTCTATGTCAAAACTGCCATGGCTGAGTTGCTTAAGTTCTAAGCTTCCACTTCAACGTGAAAGATCAGAGAGAGAGAGATAGAGAGAAATGGAAATTCATAAGAAAATTGAAAAGATGTAAAGTCTGAAACAGGATAAGGCAAAGTTGAGTTTATCAAAGGAGGAGATATGTTATGAAAACGGAAACAATTCTCATGAAAAGTGACATCTCTGGAAATGATAACTTTGTAAGTGTCTACATCAAGAACTTTATATGCTTTTTGATTATAAGCATAGCCAAAAAAAACATAGGGGTGAGCTCGGCTTTGAAACTTGTTTCTTTGTCTCCTTAAAGTAGAAATGAAACAAAGACAACCAAATGCTTTAAGATGGGAATAGGAAGGTTTATGATGAAATAAGATTTCATAAGGAGTTTTGTTTTGCAAGATAGTAGAAGGAAATCGGTTTATCAAATAGGTGGCAGTCAAAATGCATTCATTCCAATATGAAACATGAATTTTAGATTTGAAAAAAGAAAGCTCTTGCAGTTTCTAACAAATGCTTATGTTTCCTTTCAACTACACCATTTTGTTGTGGTGTTTCTACACAAGATGTTTGGTGAATAATGCCATTTTTAGCATAAAAAGTTTTAGCTGAAGAATTAAGAAATTCAAGAGCATTATCACTTCTAATAATTTTAACATGAACTTGAAAATGAACTTTGACATAGGTAACAAAAGCTTTTAGAATAGAAATTGCATTAGTTTTGTGAGAAATAAAATGAGTCCAAGTGGCTCTAGAATAATCATCTACAATGGTAAGGAAAAATTTATATCCATTATAGCTAGTTTGATGAAAATGACCCCAAATATCAATGTGCAAAAGTTCAAAAATGTGAGAAGTGAGACTTTTGATATTAGGAAATGACTTTCTGTGTAATCGAGCTTTAGGACAGATTTGACATACAAAATTGAGTTTAAAATTACAAGAAAAATCAAGAAATGATTTCATAGACTCAAAAGGTAAATGCCCTAGTCTATAATGCCAAAGATCTTGAATGGAAAGCTGTTTATTGTCTGAATGTAAAGCACTAGGTACATTTTTATTAGAACTAGAATCAATAGTAGACAAACTAAAAGAACCACCACATTGGTCTTTGCGGGTTTTGTTAGCAACAAGATACAAGCCTCATGTCTGTTTACCAAGAAGTGTGACCTTGTTCATTGAAAGGTCTTGGATCAATGAACAATTAGGTGTAAAAGTTACTTGACAAGACAAATTAGTGCATAATTTGTGCACAGAAAGAAGATTGAAATGAAAGTCAGGGATGTGAAGGACATTTTTTAGGGTCATTTGTGAATTTAATTTCACTGTGCCTATGTGCATAATTTTGGCTTGTCTTCCATTAGGCATGGTAATGAAATTAGGTTCAAGGACAGGTTTATAAGAAGAAAATAGGCTCAAATTTGGACTTATATGATTAGTAGCTCCACTATCCACTATCCAATTGAGGTTAATACCATTAGAAAATAGACAGAAGGTTTTACCTGCCAAGAAGGCATTGGCTGCAATTCCTCCTGCTTTGTTTTCTAAAACTTCAATGTTGTTTTTGTTCAACAAAGCCACCAGACAATTGTAATGATCCATAGTAAGTCTTGGTGGATGAGTATTGTCTGTTTCATTTCCACCTTGTTGTGAAAAACCTTGTGCCAGATTAGCAGCTCCTCTTTTGCCCTTATTGAATTTGTAGCCTAGGGGATAACCATATAACTTGTAACATGTTTCAGAAAGATGGCCCAGAATTTTGCAATGTGAGCATGTCACATTCCTTTTAATGTTCTGATTAGTCTTTGAGTAGTTTCTTTGATGACTGGCATTAGAACCTGAATTCTTATACTGTGAAGACAAGGCTGCACTATCATGCTGACTCACAATAACTGCAGAATCATTTACAACAGCCGTGGGATGGTAAATCATCCTTTGTTTTTCTTCTTGCAAAAGTATGTTATATACTTGGTTCATGCTCGGTAAAGAATGCATCATTAGTATATTTCCCCTTATTGCATTGTAGGATTCATTTAACCCCATCAAAAATTGCATAATATGTTGCCTCTGCATCAATTCTCTGAAAGCTTGTGCAGAACCACATGTGCATTGTGGAAGTCCAATCAAGGATCAGTATTCATCCCAAAGTCATTTAGCCTTGGTGAAATAGCTTGTTATTCCTAGATTTCCTTGATTTAAAGAGCTCAAGTCTCTTTGAACTTGATAAACCTTCACAGCATTAGGCCTTCCAAATCTCTGTTCCAATTCTTTCCAAATCTCCTGAGCAATTGAGCAGTATACTATACTTTCAGCTATTTCATTTGAAACAGTATGGATTAACCAGGAGATGACCATGCTGTTGCATCTGTCCCAGTATGATCTCAAAGATGAATCTGGTTCTGGAATCTTGCAGCTTCCATTTATAAACCCTATCTTGTTCTTAGCCTTTAACGATATCATCACCGAGCGACTCCAATGACTATAGTTCTCTCCCTCGAGGACTTTAGTAACCAATATTATCCCCGGCGAGTCTCCATGATGGAGAAACAACTCATGTGTTGAGTCTATTACAACTACTTCCTGACTTGAGTTTCTTTTTTGACTTTCATGTGTTGATAACAAAGTTAACACAAAAAATGAGCATAGTTTTGGAATGCGTATCCAAGGCTGACACATTATTTCCCTTGTACATCATCTTCAGTAGAGTCACCAAAATGGCCATCAGAGTGACCACAATCTTCACCGACTTCATCCTCTACTTAATTACTCCTTGCAGAGTGTGATGTCTAACACTAAAGGGTTTTGGGCGACAATTAATATATGGGCTTAGCTGTCTACTAGGATGGTCATCCTTACTTATTGCGAAGCCCTCCTCATGTATCTTAGGAATATAATAGTAAGCCCACACCTACAACAAAAATCAAATATTTACATACATAATTATATATGTAATTAAAGATTAAAATGCATTGATCAATTAAGATTAGGTACTGAAAAGCTTGGGGGAAGCCCTTAAGGTCGAAGAGTCAGATGTATTTCTCAATTCAGGTGGCTTCAAGAAGAAGGAATTAAGTCAAGCCACAATTGTACGGCCCACATAGGTAGTTGTTAAACTTGTCCAAATCCTCAACAAATCTAGAAACCTCGTATTAGTGTTACTTTTGCAATAAGGCCATTTCGATTGCATCTTTGTCTTTATTGTGGTGACCCCTTTCAAAAAAAAGTATGAGTTCATCTTTATCAATCGAGGTCGTGTTCGAGTTGTCATGATTTGGACCAAGATATTATTTGCCTTTATAGCTCGAACCACGATGTTTACACTGTTCTCGTCGTCATCTCGGCTGAATGTCAACCCCATCACTATTGCAAAATCTCATTTGGTGAACCACGCACATGTTCCACTGAAGTTGAACTCCATGACCTCTTTGTCATCGCACTTTACCAAACTCAATCCTAGGAGTTGAATTAGCTTGCCTTGGTTCAAAACCTTCTACATATTGAGGAAATGGCTAAAGCAATTCTTTTTAAACTCCTAGATCTGCTCTACCATAAGCTTGCTCTTTATGCTTTTAATGGTAAGGAAGGTCTGATTGTATGATGAAATCTTGGCTTTAAGTTATTCAATAGACGCTTATGAACCTTTGGAATACCCTATCACATAATAACGACATTCAGAAAAATATTTGGTTGCCATACACATGAACTGCAGCCTTAGTTTTCAAAACCCTGTCACAGAAAGGTGAGTTTCACACCTTCTTTAATGTGATGAATCTCACTCTTTCGTTAAAAATCGCACCCTTACGATGGGCAGAGTTCGAATTCTAAAGGTGGGGTTCACACCCTTAGTGTAATGAACCCCCGCCTTTTGGTAAAACACATTGCTCTAACGTAGAGCTGGATGCTATGACTAAAGGTGGGGTTCACATTTGCAATAACATAATGCGAACCATGCACTGTGTGAAACACAACTCCCTAACATAGGGCTAGGTGTTATGACCAAGGGCGAGGTTCACACTATTATTAACTCGACGTGAATCCTACCTTGCGTCAAATACACTGCTTTAACGTAGATTGACGTGTTTTGTGCTGGGCAGGATATATTTATAGAGGACTTCGAGCAATACACAAACATAACCATATGTCATGTAGGGCAATTTTCCAGCTAATTTATAATATACGTACATATTCTAAACATCCTTAGACAAAATGTAACAAATTTAAACAAAAATGAAGGTCAAACCCTAACCGCATTGGATTGTTTAGCAATTTGAGGCCCGAGTTGTTTCTTTTTGGGGTCTCCATCAATTTCGGATTGGGTTGCTTAGAATCGGTTCATACCCGTTTTAATGCTCGTCTTGGGTCCCTTTTTTGGCATTTCTCTTTTTTCTGTGGAATTTTGGGTCTTTTTTCGGTGGGCTTTTGGATGGGATTTTTGTTTTCTTTCCGACGGATTTTACAATGGGTAGATCTTTGATTCTGCCGAAGGTAGTCTTAATCGTGTTTGGGGTTACCATTTTCAATGGTATGGTGAGAATATAGGTTAAGAGTGAGAAAGAGCGCATAAGAAGGCTTGAACGTTGACAATGAGAAAAAAGAGTAAGAAAGTTACGTGGGTCGGAGGAGAGAACGTGAGGGGTATAAAAGCATTTTCAATGGAATGTGGATTGCTAAAATTAACATGCTACATAAGTATATATAGACATTGTTTTGAAAAAATACACTCCAATGGTGATGTGTATAATGAATATCGAGCTGACATGGCCTTGACATTGTCAAAGTGAATGTCTACTTCTGAAGGCTCTATCAGATATTGTCAAGTTTCCAAAAAAGTAACTTTTTTTTCAAAAATTTAATTTGCTAAAAAATTAAAAATATTTAATAAAATTAATAATTAATTAATAATCATAAATAATATTTGTACATATTACCATTGAATAATAACTTTTAAATTTAATATACATTTATACTATATAGATTTAAATAATATCTATTTATATATCACATATATAGCAATCAATATTTTTTATTAAAAATGTTCTAAGGTTCGTTTGAATTTTTTTAAATTAAAAAATAAAATGAATAAAATAGAAATCATAAAGGCGTATGCATGAATAGCTAAAAAAGAAAAAAAAAAATGAGCGTTGACAGTTTATCCATTCCACCGATAAGCACCGAAACAAAAATTTCTAACTAAAAATTGTTTTATACTATTTTTGTTGTTGCATATAATACTAAATAATATATACATATTTCATTTGGGGTTCGGCCCTTCCCGGTTGATCGTACCCTGTTGCTCTCTTACTCAACCCAAGCTCACGGAAAAAAATAAAAATAAAAAAATTAAATTAAATTTTGACTAAGAAATATAAATACTCATAATTAGTCTTTTTCAACGGTTTCATGCAATTGACCCTTTATTACACCCCCTAAATTTTTAAAAAATTTCTTTTATTTAATTTTTATTATTTTTTTGGCAAATTACTTTTTCAAATATACTTTTTCTAGCTTAAGTGAGAAAGCTATGGTTGTCGTTAGACCTGTCAACGTGTCGTATCGTGTCGTATTTGTGTCGTGTGGTATTCGTGTTTGTGTTAAAATTTTCTTACCCAAATTTAACCCGTTAAACTTTCATGTTGAAATATATAAACTCAAACCCGTTGATAAAATTTTGGTGTAACCCGTTACCCAACCCGTTAACACGTTAAACTTATTTTCAAAATTATTTTTTTTAAAATAAAAAATATATTTAATTTATAATTTATAGTCCATACTAAAAAATAATGAAGCACATACATAAATAACTATTTGTATCATTTTACAAACCAAAAATAAAAACTAAAACAACATACTTAATATATGTTAAAAAAATAACAAACCATACAAATATAATATTTAAATCTTTCTACAAACCAAAAATAAAAATCTAAAACAATATTTAAAATAATAATAAGACATAAACATGTTTTTGCGATTAATGAAGAATGAATAAATTACAAACTGGTAGAGAAAAATAATTAGAGATTTTTTTAATTAAATTACAAAAATGCCATTATACAGTATCGGATTGTTAATGGGTCTTAATGGGTTTTCGCGTGTTAACCCGTTAAGATCCATTATCTTAACGGGTTCTTAACGGGTTTACCCGTTATTAATCCAACCCGTTTCGGCTAGATCCAAACTCATAAAAAATCTTCATGTTCGTATCGTATTAACGGATCATGTTAAAATTTATCAAGTCTAGTTGTCGTAGGTGGGAGGAAAAAATGTAAAAGGATAGAAGGTTCTTTTGATATATTTTTTTTATTTGAAATAAAAATCGTAAAATAGTATGCATGAATAGTTTAAAAAAAAATGAGCTGACAGTTTTTCCATTCCACTGATAAACATCCAAACAAAAATTTCTAATTAAAAATTGTTTTATACTATTTTTGTCGTTGTGTATAATACTAAATAATATATTTACATTTTATTTGGGATCGCCCCTCCCTGTTGATCGTATTTTGTGCTGCTCTCTTCCTCAACCCAAAGCTTACGGAAAAAAAAAAAAATTTAAATTAAATTAAATTAAATTTTGACTAAGAAATATAAATACTTATAATTAGTCCCTTTGAGCTTCCGGTTTCATGCAACCGACCATCTACTACACCGCGTAAATTTTTAAAATTTTCTTTTATTTAANACATCAATTCCATTAATTCTCCGGGACAACATTTCCCTAGTAGGGATAACATTGGCCACTATTCTCCATATAAAAACTTTAAGTCGATCATGAAGTTCAGCCTTCCATAATTTCGACCAAAATTCATTGCTAATGTCTTCATCTCTTAAGTTTACACTCTTCCGATAACAATTCCCCACTGAGAAAGATCCGGTGCCTGCCCCCAACCAGCAAAGTCTATCCTCTCTGTGGGCTTCAGGCCATTCCAATTTCAAAATTGCATCTGCTGTTTGCTCCTAAAAAATGTCTTTGATGGTTTCTGAATTCCATCCAAGACTCGAATCGTCTTTCAAGTCTGCCACCTTTCTCCATTGGGATTCATCAGCATTCCCCTTTGGTAGAGCACGAAAATCAGCTAACAAAGGCACCCAAGGGTCCTTCCATATGTCAATGCTAAGACCGTCTCCAAGTTTATAACAAGCTCCCAGTCTCAAAGTCTTCCTTGCGTGAATTATACCTTGCCACACTGCAGAGCATCCTTTTTCAGATTATAGCTAAAAAAAGATTTTCCTTTGAGATACCTTGCATGTAATAGTCGGCTCCACAGATTATCATCCCCATTTGCAACCTTCCAGGCTAGTTTAGCTAGCAACGCGGTGTTCATCTCTTTGAAAGTACGGAATCCAAGCCCTCCCTTGTCTTTCGGCTTACAAATTTCCGTCCATGCTTTGAGTGCCATACCACTTCCTTTTTCTTGGTTTGAGCTCCACCAGAATTTCCGAAGACTAGCATCCATTTCTCTGCATAATCCTTTCGGAAGCTCGAAAGTAGACATGGTATAAGTTGGGATGGTATGAGCTACTGTCTTGATCATCACCATTTTTCCTGCTTTTGATAAAAGCTGTCTGTTCCAACCAGCAAGTCTGGACTGAATTCGGTCCTTCAGTTTTGAGAACTCCTTAGTCCGATTCCNATATATTACAATACAATCTAGTACAATACAATCAAATACAATATAATATATTAAATAAATCCCAAAAAGTATTGGACAAACTCGGCAGTGGACAAACTCGACAAACTGAGACATTATTTGGCCTCTCTATGTGGGACGAGATAAGCGATGACTGAGTGGCATCGAACAAACTGGGCGTAGGATAGGCTTATAAGCTCTTTCCTGCTTTTTTTTTTTTTGCTCAACGCAGTTGGATTAAAAATAAAAATTAAGTAAAAAAAAGTTATGACTAAAAAGTCACTGTGCATAATTCTTTTTTCTTTTTCATTTTGCTAAACAATATTTGCTTCGGCTATAATATGAAACCAATATTAATATTGCTTTGCATAAAATTGTTTACAAAATTTTAACAACTGTCAATCATGTGATATGACAGTAAAGGAAAAATCCATTGTCCAAAAGTAAAAGTAAATGTTCTTTTTATAACTAGGAATGTATATCGGTTATGATCCAATTTATTTTGAAAATAATCAATTATATTTAATTAGTGATCAGTTTTTATTTTTCAATTCGATCCGATCCGATTTATACATTAAATCCAATCCAATCTAATTAGTAATTAGATTGGATCAGTTTGGTTGATCGGTTTCGCTTAAATTTTTATCTAATTTTTTTAGATTTTTCAAAATTTAATTTTTGAGTTTTTTTTTACTTTGTATATTTGACATTTGAGCTATTTTTTATACCAAAAATTTGTTGTACTTAAATTTTGTTTAAAAAATTATGTTTTTTTCAAAACCTAACATATAAAGTGCCCACTAAGTAATCCATAAAAAATTATATGTTTTTTCAAAACCTAACACATAAATGATTAAAAAAATAACATGACAAATAAACATATTAAACTAAAACAAAATTATTACACTATTACAATAATCGAGTAATCCAATTCTAAATTTAAGCTAATATAACAAAGGCTACATACTAAAAATATTAAACTAATTTTCATATGTTTTGTAAAAAAAAAAAAAAAACCGAACCGAACTGAACCGACGTTCGGTTTTTAATTTTTCATAACCGATCCAATCCAATTACACTAAAATAACCGATCTGAACAAGTTGGATTGGATTGGATCGGTTGTTTTAATCGGTTAGTTGGTTTTTTTGCACACCCCTACTTATAATATTCACCCAAAAAAAAAACGTGATCTTTCTTTGGCTTTATCATCCACTTACCATCAATTTCATTCAAAAAAATTATGGAGTTGGACTGTAAATTGTTTTTTAATTTTTTCTTTTTTTAATTTTATAATATTTAAAATTGTTTATAATAAAATTAAAAAAATACACTATAAAAACACAAAAATAATTATATTATATATATATATATATTTTTTTTTTCATTTTAGTTTAAAACAGTTTTAAACAATTCTAACTAATATAAAATAAAAAATAAAATAAAAATGTCATAGTCAGGCTGTATAAAAGTTTTCAACTATTTCACCCAAAAAAAAAAAAAGTTTTCNAATTCTAAATAATATAAAATAAAATAAAAAAGTTTACAACTATTAAAGTTTATAGCCTGACTTTATTTATAATCCTAAATTTATTTTCGTTTCATTTTTTTTAATTTTCTTTTATCATTAACCAATCCATGATAAATTTTTAAACTTTGAACATATATATATATATATAAACCTGGGAATGTGATATTTTATGACTTTGATCCTTTTCCGGTGGACCCTTATCTACCTTTAGCTTCGTAGAAGGAGAAAAAAGCTTTCACACTTGATCATGCACCTTATTCTTCATAATGTGGGAGGCCTTGGGCAGAAGGTACCCCACTAATTCTATCCTTCTTTCCTGCTAAGCGCCCGTACAATTGAGTTGGTGAATAAATATATATATATATATATATATATATATATATATGGCCGCAATGTGAGGCATGTCAAAATTGTTATCCAATGCAATATTGCATATATACGATGACTCCTAAAACGAAGAAAAAAATATCATTTAAACATGTGGTTTATTTATATTTCACATTTCAAAAATATCATTTGTATTCGTAAACATTTTCTCTTTTAGCTTACGGTGTAAACAATTATTAGTATGTTGCCCTAATTCAGATTAGACTTCTAAATTTTATATATTTAAAAAATATCTTTTAAAAATTAATTGTAATCTAATATTTTTTCTATAACATCCTATTTTAAAAAAATATTAAAATTTTATTTGATCAAGTTTGACTATGAGTGGATCCAAGATTGACTTTTTGAGTGGATATGTTTTAGTTTTTTAGTACCGTAGCGTAGAGCTCGTCGATACGAATTCGTAAACTAGTGGTACACTTGATTCCGAGTTACGGTTTAAGAGTTATGGCCAAATGAAATTCAGGGGGATTTTGGTTTTTAATGAAGAGGTCCCATTTAATCAAATTTTCTCTTCTTTCTTCTCCCCGGCGACCTCCTCCCCTTTTTCTTTCCTCTTCCCGCTACTCACTCTCTCTCGTTATTGTGCTGCAGTACCTTCCAACGGAAATTTCTCCTTTTTTCGGCAACAGCGGGCTAGCATTGCACCTGGAAAAAGAAGCCCTCAGTCCTCTCTCCCCTCTCCCCTCTTCCTCGACCAGAATCGTGCCTCTACCTTACCTACGCGGCCAAAGCTTCTCACCGAAAACCCGACCACATCCGGCGATAGCGAGCTCTTCCACTACCTAGAAAAGAATGCCTAGGCTTTTAATTCATCTTCATCAACGTCACAGTGAATTGGTCACCTGTAAACAATGAAATTATTGATAAATCTTCAAAATCCACAAGTTCTAGCCAACTTCTATTTTTCTGGCACTACAAGAAAAATAATGATAATACGACAATCGTCAAATAACCATTTACGATGAATTAAAAGGACAACATCGTATTAAATATCAAAGACGACACAATTTAAATTAATATATAATTATTAATTTTTTTTTTACATAACTGCGATGTACCAATTGTAAAATGTCGTTTTAAAATTAAACAAATACGACGCACAAAAAACACCGTCGTCAATGCTCATAATATAAAATGCATAAAATCTACATGTCCACGACTGGAGCCGAAGTGGCATGACGAGGCAACTAAAAATGACAGTTTTCCACCGTCGTGTAAAACACATTAACTACGACGGTCAAGACCGTCGTATTTAAAAAAACAGAGTCGTTTAAGATGCCAATACGATGCACACCATGCATCGTAAATAACTACAAAAGACGATGCACAATGTGCGTCGTCTATAAGCTTTACACATTGTGCGTTGTGAATACTAAAACCATTCATAACACACATTGTGCTTCTCCCATCCAAACGGCACCATTACAGGTGCCATCAACGACGCACACATGTGCGTCGTGGATACCAGCCTTCTGATGCGACCAACATGCGTCATGATAAACCTTTTTTTTAGACGAATATGTACGACGTATTGATTAAGATTTCAAACCCTAAGGTAAATCGGCCCCAATGTCTGCTTCAGTTGCCGCTTCGTCAAAGCACTTTGCTAACCACAACCCAAATTTCGATCTTGAATCTCATGGACCTCTGCGATCCACTCGCTATTCGAAATCCATTGGTGGGTCTCCTGCCAATGGTCATGATTCACTTTTCGGGTCATCGATGTTTCAGAAACCCCATGATTTCAGTGATCTCTGCGATATTTTTGGTGGCTCGGTGAGGTACACAAGCAAATCGATAACTCATGGTGCTGATTCGGTGGTCTTCAATTTCGACTCCATGTTTGGTGGCTTTGGTTATATAGATGTAGTGTATTTGATGATATTCTTGGTGGGTTTGGTAAGGTCGAGCCCCAACCGAAGAGCTTTAGTTCCAAAGGATCGAAGAAGACCGAGAAGGGTGTGCCAAGCTTCGACAATTTGATACTTGGGTTTGAAGATAGTAGTCCTCCTAGTGAAAGGTATTGTTATTTTCTAATTACCTATCATTGTTAAAACATATTTTTGCTCTATATCCGAAACTTGTTATCATTGCTTAAATTGAGCTTTCATTTCTTGAATTTTCTAGATCAATTTATGCCATGGAATTTCAGTTTTGATTCATTCCCATTTGGCTTCTTGATATTTTCTTTATAGCTAGGGAAACCTAATTTCTTAGAAAATATTATAATGAATTGCATAACTCTTTGACTGAGTAAATCGTTTCTGCCATAAGAGTAGTAAATTTGCAAAACTTGAGCATGATGTATTGGAAATCTTAAAATTAATATTTTATTATGAAGTTGGTTATCGAGGCATCCCCTGTTTTCTTTGAAATACTCCTTGGATGAATTTATTAGAAAAAAAACAGGTGACAATGGTCAATTTTGGTAAACTAGTGGTCATAAAAGCTCAATCTGGATTTATGACAGCAAAAGTTGGGACTTATCATTGGATGGCTCCTGAGGTGTGTAAGTTTTAGCCATATGGATTATCAACACCTTCTGCTAATTTTTTATCCAATTAATTTGCTGCATTTTGTGAATTCCATTTGTTTCTCTGTGGAATTACCGCATGCATGTTGTTTGGTTGTTAATCTGGGTTTTTTTTTCCTTTTTTTTTTTAAATTAAAGTACGTTTTGTGGAATGCGGAATTGGGTATAATGTAATTTTGCTTTTTGTGATAAGCTGAAATGGTTACTTGCATGCGGCATTGAATGTTCAATTTTTAGAGGGAACTTTTTTTTTTGGATGTTTTTCTGCTGTTGCAGACATTCAAATTCTCTCTTTAATGCTAGATTTTCTTAATTGAAACAGCTGTTTTGGACTATAAGTGAGAATTTGGGTTCGTGCAGCTGCTTTATGCTTTTCCCTCTATTTGGGTTGACAGGACCCGCCCCAGAAATTCCTCCAGAATAACCGGAAAGGCCCCGCCTGAGGAAGATTCCACCAGAACCCTTCGAGGCAGCCGACAGAATCCTCCTCCAAAAAGGGGTTTAATAAACAATAAAACCATAAATAGGACTAAAAGATGATAAGTTATGCATTGCAACAAATAAGTAGCTGTGCTGAAATAAATAACATAACAGTTTAGGGAGAAGGTAGGAATGACAGAATCACAAGTGAGATAAACAAAATATAAAAGATACAAATCCATCAATGAAACAGAATAAAAGAAACAGGATTTATACATAAGTAGAAGTAGTAGCGTAAGTCGAGTGCGAATGCGATACCGACGGTAGCTCACGAGGACCTGTAGCTAGGACCTAGGGAACGAAGTTAAAAAACACAAAATGTGAGATATAAATATCTCCATGAGTGCTCCTAGATAACTACAAAATATAAGTTCAGTATTTAAATTCTTTACACTCAAACCTTACGTCACTCAGTTGAAAAGTTCCCCGTTTTGAAAATCATTTTGCAAAACCCTTGGTTTAATCTCCAAAATCATTAAATCATTATAAACAGTTTGTGGGGCGAAAACGTAATTTAAAACGATCATTGAAATCACGAATCAATCATCAAAACCATAAATATAATCTCAACAAGAAACATTAAATTTATTTGTAAATCATGTTTGTATAAAATGGCAAGTATAAACATTTGCTAAATCCAAACCGATTTAAAACCAAATACCATGGGCTCCAACCCACAAATTCAAAACCATCAATTTAAAATCAGCAATCAACAAATATAAACCCAACCGGTACCACAACATAGTATCGTGCCGTGTGACCCTCAGCGTCCTGATGGCGTCACAGGCGGGGGGAGGGGGGTAAACTCATCACAACGAACCGGCGTCCCAAATCCGTCATGGCAGAATCCTCATCATCTCTCTCCCGACAAGTGTCCGCAGCAGAGGATGTCATAATACATATAGCGCGCATAATAATCCAATATCTCAATCAACATCTCGATACCGTGTGGTACTCCTCAAACCAAATCCAAAATCCTCCATCATCGAATATCAACAATTTTTCAAATCCTTTTACTTTTAAACAAATATCCAAAATCTTCTCTTTTGAAAAGTTTTACGAAAACAATCAAATATTTCGCATATCAGAAAATTGCCCCAAAATTCTTAAATTCCACAAAAGCCATAATTTTTCTTTAAATCACCAATTTACACAAAATTGTAAAATATCCAAAATATCAAAATCATCGATAACCATTTAAAACACAAATGCACATTTAGTCTTAAATCATCAATAATTTAAATCGGAATACAATATATTTAATAAGCATAATTTAAAAGCGCAAGAAATTTCAATCAAAACAAATCATATGCAGTTAAATCATAATAATATATAATCCCAAAATGATTTAGAAAATAAATGCACTCACTGGTCTGACGCGTGCTCTTGCTGGATCTCCGGTCCAGCCCTCGAACGTGCACGAACACCTAAAATAAATTACCAAAACACTCTTTAAATTACCGAAACTAACCAACGGCTCAGAGGAGTCCTCTAAGTCTCCAATTACAAGTTTAAAACACTAATTACAAGATTGCCCATCAATTTCAATAATTACCAAAATACCCCAATATTTTTAGAAATTACGAAAAATGTCCCAAATCGGTAAAATCCCCAAAATACACGGATTTTCCCGTTTCAAATCCGATTTCAGCAAACTTTATACCGAAACGAAATTGAAGATGCAAGGAACGAGAATCTACCTTCAATTTCAAGATTCGTCCTCGCCAATGGTCGGAATTGATCCCGGAAGATCAAACCTCGGCCGAGATTGTGCATTTTTGAATCCGACCGAAATTGGACCAAATCGAAGGTGCAGTAAGCTTGCCCACGACCCCCGGAACGCGTTGGGATGGGAGGTGAGCACTCACTCGCCGAAAAAGGAGGAGATCGGCGGCGCATGGAGGAAGACGGCGGCGGCTGTGGGCTGCGCGTGCGGCTCGTGCGGCGGTCGTCGGAGCTCGGGAAACTACAAATCTGGTCGCCGGCGTGCTCTGAAGCTCGTGGTGGTGGCTGTGTCGTCCCACTCGCCGGAGATTGGAGTAGATCTAGGTGGAAAGGTGGCTGTCGCGGGTGGTTTTTCTGAGACTTCGCGGCCATTTTCCGATGTGATACGGCAGTCTCCGATGTCAATCTTGGTACCAAAATGTAGATCGTCGCACCAGCTTTCCAACGGTACCAAGCACGCTCCCTAACTCCACCGGAACAGGGAGATATGGCCGGCNCGGGTTCTTGTTTTCCAATTATTGTTCAATATTTCTTGTGTGGGTTTTGGATTCTTTAATCTTGGGGTTCCGCATCAATCTGGGTCGTTTCACGGTGAACCACCGGTACGAGGAGGAAGAGGAGGTTGCCAGCTTCGATTTATGGGTGGTGGTCGGCCAACTCTGGCCACGGTGCGGCGGCAATCGGCGAGGGAAGAAGGGACGCAGTGAAGGTGGGAGGCGCGGGTGAGGTCTGGAAAATTCTAGACTTGGCCAAAATTTAAAGATGCAGACAGGGGCATTTTCGTCTTTTCTCACACTTAAATATCAGTTTTTGCCAAGTTACCAAAAAGCCTTTCGCACTAAAATGACCATAACTTCCTGGTCTTAACTCCGAATTAAGCATACTAATAGTCTACGAACTCGTATCGACTAGCTCTACGCAACGGTACCAAAGTCAAAGCTGAAACATAACTGTACAAAAAGTCAACCATGGGGCCCACTTAAGGTCAAACTGGTCAAACTTGAAATTTTATTATTTTTCTCAAAACGGGATGTTACAACATACCCTTCTTTCAAGAATTTCGTCCACGAAATTTAAACACTTTTCTGAGGCCTAATGATGATTTAAGCATGTTGTCCAAGCAAGGGATGAAAGTCGTAATGATGCTCGAGAGTTGCGGAGACAAAACGGCGTCATTTTAAAAATAAACAACTTAGAATGGCAATTTCGTAATTTTAGCTATTTTTGGATGATAATGGCAGTTTCGTAATTTAGCTATTTCGGATGATAATGGCAGTTTCGTAATTTAGCTATTTTCGGATTATAATGGCAGTTTTGTAATTTTTGCTATTTTCGTTTTTAGGGTTAGTTTTCAACCTTAGGATTACTTTTTTAATATTTAATGGTTTAGATTGATTCTTGATCTAACCCTAGTCCTTATATAAAGGGGGATCAATTTCTTTGTAAGACAGATTTGAGTTTTTAATCAATTGAGAGAATTAATTTTCTTATTGCTCCCAGGCGTGTTCTTGCAAGGTGAGGAATCAATTTCTTCTTCTTGTTGCATTAGGAGTTGAATTCTCTTATCAAAGTAGAAATACTTTGTGGCGATTATTCTTCTCTTTCCATAGCCTTCTAATCCACGTTTTTAGATACAAGTTATCTAAGGGTTTGGTGGGGCGAGTTCTTGTTTCCAATTATTGTTCAATATTTTTTGTGTGTTTGAGGTTTCAGATTCTTTAATCTTGGAGTTCCGCATCAACTTTTATGAAATTTTCATTATTGAATACTTAATTAGAGCTAGAGAGATCCAGTTTATATGATATATACCAAAGTTGAAAATGGAGTGTGATTTGGAAGTTCTAGATCACTATTGGTTTTGACCTCTCTGATAAGGTAAAACATTTTATACATATAGTGTGTGTGTGTGTGTATTTGGTAATTTACGTGCAGTATTATATATTTACTTATATATAGGACATATCACATAAGTGCACAGTTGGAAGGGAAATTGGACATGTTATAGATTTGGTAATGGGGCTACTGGAATGATTTCCAAAAAGTTGGAAAATATACAATGGTCAATAAGAAATCGGTGTTATATTTGTTTTATCCCTTTTAATTTTAGGTTAAGTATTTCTAAATTAAGTTATATATATTCATTCTTTCATAGTTGTTAAAAGAGAAAATATTAATAATTTTTTATATATATAGTGCTATTCTTGTATAGGTATATATAATTTTTCTATGGATTCATAAGATTCTAATAATTTCTCATGTTCACAAAAGTCACTCTATGTTCAACAAGTCAATAACTCTCAATTTCATGCACATAATTCTATGCCACAAGCTACTATGCCAAATCAATTTCCAAACCAATTTGCTCACCTGCCATTTTTGCCCAACTATAATTTCAATCCAATAAATGTTTCATATATTTCTTATGTTAACCAACAATTTGATTCAGATTCTCTTATCAAATTTTATTAAATGCTCTCAATATTCTATTGGACACTCAAACTAATGCACCCAAACGATCCAAAAAAGAAAAGTAAAGCCACCCAACAGTCCAATAACTCTCAAACTTTAGTTGGCAACAAAAATTGGACTAAAGCTGAAGATGTTGCACTGAAAAAGGCATGGTTGTATGTTTATGTTGATTCTGATATTGGTAATAATAAAAAAAGTACAGCTATGTTAGATCAGACTTTGCATGTTTAGAGGGAGAATATATGTGTAGAATATAATAATGTCCGAAACACTGATAGCTTAGGATGTCGTTGGGAAAAAATACTAGTAGCAGTAAACAAATTTCATGGATTATATGAGAGACTGGAAAGGCATCCACAAAGTAGTCCAACCCCTGAAGATATGGTAAATCTTCTTAGTTTTTAATAGTTTTTTTTTTTTAAATTGTTGCTACAAGTTGTGCCATTAAGCATTTTTATTTTTTATAAGCAATATATTCATACTTTTAAAATAACTAATTCTTCATTATTATCAATTTTTTTTCGTGTTTTTTTAGAAATGAGAAGCAATGCAAATGTATGAGGATCTTAACAACGGTCTACTATTCAAGTATGATCATTGTTGGGAGATCATAGTAAAGAACCCAAAATGGTGTTCAAAAGGGCTTGCCGAGACAAATAAACCAAACAAACAAAAATCAGACGGCGCTGATAATCCACCACCATTGATACCAACGACATGAGTCTTTGTCTAATGAAGGAGATGGTTCTGTTATGGATAATATTGAATATGGAGGTAACAATTCTGATGGGATTGCACAGGCACAAGGAAGAAAAGGAAGTAAAAAGAAAAAAAAAAGGTTGAATGAAGAAAAGTTTGCAGTTGATGCTTTAAACAATTTATAAAGCACTTTAGACAACCAAATTAATTTTCATCTAGAGGAGATAGAGTTGAAAAGAGAGAAAGATAAAAAAGAATTTGAATTGCGAGAACAAATGATGAAAAATGAGATAGAATTAAAGGAGAAAGCTTAAGAAATGGAAGAGATAACAATGAAAATGAAGGAAGAAGCTAAAAAAATAAAGAAGAAAGATCGCAAGTTGAAGGAGAAAGCTCAAAAGAGGGAACATTTAAACCTCATTATGAACCAATATCTCAATAAGCTTTCACCAACATTGCAAAAGGCATATGAAATGTATCAAGCTCAAATGTTGAAGGAATGGAAAAATGATGGTTTTTTTGCAAAATGATTGGCTTGGCATCTCTTTGGTATGGTCCATGATTTATGAGAACCATCAAGTTATTAATGGGAAAATTGTTTTTTTATTTAAACTTTATGAGAACCATGATTTGAACCATTTGTTAGTATTTTTAGTGTATTTGTGAACTAGAAATTGACAATATTTAAAGTTTCAGAGTATGGATAGCTGAATTGTGTTTAGTTGAATACTATCAAAACCCATTAAAGAATTTAGTTTCAAGTATATATAAGATTTTCTATTCAATTTTCTATTTTTTGATTAAATCGTTGAATAAGACTGTACACGCGGATAGTCCATGTTCGTTATTTGACATTGAATTGAAACCTACCCCATTTTCACCCTTTTGTATTTTTTTATGAATTTTAAACTCTCATGTAGTTGATAGCCTAGAGAATCCATTTCATAGGTTGTCTATAAAAGGTGGCATCTTTGATTTGTTATTCACAAAGCAAAAATTCGTTGGCCATTTTAGGTGTTGGTGTTTTCTGGGTTTTCGTTGTGCTAGTGCTTTCTAGCTCTTTAAGCTTTTTTCTTTCAAGAAGAAACTAGGTGTTGGGTAAAGGAGAGAGGAAAGTTTTGGCATTAATGAAAAGTCAATTGAAAAATACGAAGAACGGTAGTCTTGATGATTTAGTGAATAGTAAATTTGGCTTTTATGGGGGTGTTGAGGAAATGTACGAGTTTATACATCCTATCTATTAATTAACCCACCTTTTCACATTGTTTTTCATGGAATATTTTATGAAATGAAAACCAACTGCAAGAAGTAAAACATATCAACATATAAAAAAAAATATTCAAACTTATAGAAAACTCAAGTACTAAAATTACACATGAATTATTCACCAATAAAAAAGTGCGCATGAACATTAGAATTTTTTGGAAGACAAATCACAATAAAATGGTGAATATGAACTTTAGCTATTGTTGACCACCATATAAATCCCACAAGTGATCGATAAGGTCGATTTTTAAATCTGTGTATCCTTTGTGTTGGACTTGTTTCATTCGATTAATCATACATGAGACAAGGAAAATATAATCGTGCTCTAAAGGAATATCTTCAACCATTTCATCTCTATAAGGTTGCCAACTTTTAAGATTGATCCCTTGACTATGCTCACTCTCAATAATCATATTGTGCAAGATAATGCAAGTCTTAATTATCTTTCCAGGATCTTTTGCATTCCACATACGTGCTGGACCTTTGACAATATGCCACATACTTTGCAATACTCCAAATGCCCATTCCACATCATTTGTGATAGCTTCCTAGTGCTTGTTAAATAATTTTTCTTTCATAAAAGATGGTTCATAAATAGTTTGAATTAGAGTAGCATATTGTGGGTAAATTCCATTAGAAACGTAATATCCCATGCTATAGTGGTGTCTATGTACTATGAAATATCAAGGTGGTGCAACATCCTTAATAAGATCATCAAATAATGGAGATCTATCTAAAACAATAATATCATTATTATTACCAGCCATACCAAAAAAAGCATGCCAAATTCATAAATTTTATGAAGCTACAGTATCTAAAATTAGAGTGTGAACTCTTTCTAAACCATTAATATGTGTTTCATGCCAAGCATTGGGACAATTTTTCCAATGCCAATGCATACAATCAAGACTTCCAAGCATATATGGAAATCTTTGATCTTGGCCTTCTTTTAGTAGCCTGACAATATCATATTTGTCTGGTTTTCTTAAATATTGTTCTTTTAAAAACTCCTATAATAGCATCACAAAAGTGCTTTAAGCTTTCAGCTGCAGTGCTCTCTCTAATTTGAAGATATTTGTTAAGCACATAAATTGGACATCCATATGCAAGCATCCGCATTGCAGCTACCATTTTTTTTGTAAAGGACTCAACCTAACCTTCGCAGTTGCATCAAATTTTTGTAAAAAATAATAATCATAACTCTCCACAACTTGTAAGATGTGTGTGAATAATTCCATATCCATTCGAAATCGATGCCTAAAATGTTCTGGTGTATGCTTTGAATTCTCACCGTAAAAGTAGTCATGAACAATCAAATCATGACACTTCTTCCAATCAAGACCATTATAACATCTACTAGATGTTGATCCACCATGAGGACTCTTTTTACCAATTAACGTTGTTGAAACTATCATAGGAACATAGGTTGCAGTGGCTTGAACCACATTGGAAGTTATTTTGTTGCATAAGTCATCATCTTCCAATACTTCATCTAATAGTTGTTTTGTCATTAAAAGTGAATTAATGCTTGATGATGAACTGCCAGAGTCATATTCAAAACTTGATCGAGACATTGATTTATAATAACATCTATACAAATAAAAGAAAAGAAAATATATACATCGATTTAAATTAATTTTAAAGCAAATAATCTATATTGAAGCATATCTTCAAATTCAAGTTAAACATATATATGAACTTGCTTAACGTCATAAATAAACTCAAATAACCAATTTCAAAAGAGGGCACAAGTAAACCCAATTAACCAACTTTAAAAAAATAATAATAAATAAACCCAAAAAACCATAAACCTTTTTGAGTTACCTTTGGCAGGAGTATCCGCCGAACTATTCTGTTTCTTTTTTTCTCATTTTCTTTGGCAGTTATATTTTAATTAGATTTAATTTCAAAAATATTACACATTATCAATTAATTTTATTCTGAACTGCTTCCATTGAAGACTATTTTTGAATATTCACTATTGATTAAATAGACATTTGACACATAAGCAACAATGACTTCTATTCCATATGCCACTTAGACCCCAATCCATAGTAATCATTAAAAATGCTCTAAGTTTTCCTTATCCTTGTCTTGTGATGCCATCAAGATGCTGAGAGTCACCTGCCACATCAATATATAGTGTGGTACACAGATATGACGACGACGACGTTGTTATTGATGTTGACGATGATTGTTTTTATGATTTTATATGATCGGTGACAATGATGATGATTTATCTATTTTAAGATATTTTTACTGAAATTGAGATTATTAAATTGAGTTTTAAAAGTAATTTTACCCAATGTCAAATTTTTAGTGATTAAAGTATTTGGGGGTAAGCTTAGGTTTTGTGGAAATATTTGCAAAACATGAAACTTTTCAAGAGAGTGACGGGAGATTTTGAGCATAAAGAATTTTACATACTAGATATCTATATTTTTAGCTAGCTAAGGCACTTACTGAAAATATTCATATATCAGGTTTTGTGACATGACCCGCCCCGGAAATCCCTCCAGAATAACCGGAGAGGCCCCGCCTGAGGAAGATTCCACCAGAACCCCTCGGGACAACCGACAGAATCCTCTTCCGAAAGGGGTAATAATCAAATAAACAAGTAAACAATAATGGGACGAATAGTAAATAAGATATGAACGAAAGTAGAAAAAATAAGCACCACAATAAATTAACGAGTCATAATGAATAAATAAGAAACAATGTATGAAGTAGGTGGAAATGACAGAGCCACTAAAAGTGATAGACAAAAATATAAATGATACAAATCCATCAATGATACAGAATAAAGAGCAGAGTCTAATACATAAGAAGAAGTAATAAACAGATGCGCTAAGCGGATGCGATGCCGATGCGAAATGCCGATGGTAGTCCAAGGGAACCTGCAACTAGGACCTAGGGAACGAAGTAAAATAACAAAACGTGAGATATAAATATCTCCGTGAGTGCTCCTAGATAACTACAAAATACAATTTCAGCCGTTAAAACCTTTACACTCAAACCTCACGTCACTCAGTTGAAAGGTTCCCCGTTTTGAAAATCATTTCGCAAAACCCTCGGTTTACCCCAAATCATTAAATCA
>QANX01006888.1:0-52562 GCA_003254975.1 Ochetophila trinervis
TATATATATTTTGGTTAATAAATTTTATATAATTTTAATATTTAAATTATATATATCACATAAATTATAAGTATTAGTCTATATTTAAATATAAGTATTAGTCTATATTTAAATATTAGATGTGATACAAAACCCGCCTGGCAGGTTATTAATGTCCTCGACCCCGCTTAACACGTGCCCAGCATGCGGACCTTGCTCCCCGGTCCCTAGCTCAACACACCCTGCTCAACACGTGCTCAACACGCCCAAAATTTCCCCCAATAGGCCATGCCCTGAGCCCAGTAGTTGCTGGTGGTCTTGTTGAAATAGTAGGGCTTATGGAGGATGAAGACAGAAGACATCTCATTTTGCTTCTCTGGAGGCCGAGTCCAAATGTGTTTATGCTGAAGAATTTTGTAAAGTTCTTCTCTCCACCAGGTAAGACCATGAAACCACTCCAAAAACGTCCACAAGAGGGAGTTATGGTTGGCTGGGTCAATCAGTTGATCTAGAAGAGGAACGGTGGGGAAGACTAAGGCAATGGAATGTTCTGTGACACAACACCATAAATACCAGAATAATTCATCAGTAAAAGTCTGTTCTAAATTGACATAAAATGGAACCACACAATAAAGTTTTTTATCTTCAAGATAATCTTTGAAAGGTTGATCCATGGAGTGTAGAACATGATGGAGATAAAGACTCCTATGGTGCTGAGCATAGCTAAGAATCATCTGAGGGGGAAACTGAGGACTAAGGGTAGAAGGAAGATTCCTCTGGATGGTAGCTCTGTCAGGGAGATGAGGTGGATTGGCCATCAAGATTAAAGGAAATGATGAGATGTGAGAGATCAGATTCATTGGTTGTGGCCTTGACAAAAGATCAGCAATGATATTATCTTTCCCTTTCAGATGTCTGACAGAAAAATCATATTTAGCAAATCAGTCCTTGAACCTCAAGATTTGCCTATCAGGAAGGGCCTTATTTTTAAAATCAAGGACCTTTGGAAAGGACGAATTGTCCATATGGACCAGGAAGTGGTATCCGAGTAAATGAAATTCAAACTTTTTGATACCATACTTGACTGCCAGGGATATAAGCTGGCGAATAGACCTTTTATGCCGCTTGAAGATGGAGTAAGGACTAATGACAGGTTGAATTGTAGAGTCAATTGAGGAACCTTCTGGAACATAAGTATATTCCATCAGATTTGTGATAGAACGAGAATGAGGTGTGAGGTTCTGAGAAGGGATGGAAAAGGAAGAGGATGATGTTCGAAGAGAATCATCAGAAGAGGTAGAAGGAGATCTATTCATAGCTGTAGGAAAAGGATTAAAACTGTCAGTAGATCTACGAGATGGTTGCATGGATACAAGGTTTCTCTCTCTCTGTTACCCTTACTAAGAAATGTTCATCATAGTAGGACAGAAATGGAGTACGTGGCATTGTAGCACTTGGTTGAGAGAACCAACGCATAACGCTAGTTAGCCCCTCGGTTAAGGTTTCCAGCCAATATACCCATTTTGACCGCAAGATATGGCCAATAAAAATTCATTCCATTGAATTTTTATTTATTTTTAAATTGAAAAAAAGAGATTTCATGATCAAAATTTTAACAGAATCTAGGGGATTATCAGTGGTCCTTTTCAATTAGGCATTTTTATTATTATTACATATTGAAAAAAAAAATTGTAGAAGTAGAGTTCAAATTTTTTAAATTAAAAATATATTTTTAATAATTTTATTACTGGACCAAATCTATAAATACATAGATATTATCCTACTAAATTTTCACCCATTATTATTCTTTTTACTTTACATTTTCCGAAACATTCTAATTAAGTACAATATTTTATGTTACGTCTTTTTATTTAATTTATCTTAGCTACCAAAACATAAAAAGGCACGAGGTGCATGTAAAATTTTATTCAGTAATTTTTAAGAGATTCAAATATATATAAATTAATAAAAAAAACTTCTTTGGAATTTAATAATTGGTTACCTTTTTCACTCTTTTTGACATTTGACGTCCATCTTAAGGGATTCATTCACCTCTGCTATAAATTGCAATAGAATATCCTATTAAAGCTATATATATATATATATGTGTGTGTGTGTGTGTATTGATCAAACACTACAAAAAAAATGGAGGTTTTGTGGCGGAAGCAAATTCGTCACAAGGCTTAGTATATGTGACGGAATCGTCGCTAAAACCACTTTATGTGACGGATTAGTATCCGTCACACTTCCGTCGCAATAGCCACGACACAAAAGGGTTTCCATGACGAATTACTGTTCCTCGTAACAAAAAACTGCCTTTATGTGACGGCATTAGTTGGTCACAAATATTAATGGAAATTTTGACATTCCGGTGAGTCACCGCCGGCAGGGTTTNTAAAGTTAGATTATTATAAGGTATATATGATAATAATTATGTTAAAGTATGAAAATATAATAGTTGACATTAAATAATAAAATAAAAGATTAATGGATAAGTAAATTATCAAAAAAAAATTAATTCTAAACTATTTTTTTATTTATCTTTTAATCTTAGCTATTAGATTTCATACCTAATATTTGTTATGTTCATATATAAATTTCAAAAGCTATGATCAAATGATAATTCCGATGTGGCAATTCCGGCTCCCTGGCCGAGTAGAAACACAACCTCCGTCCCATTTATAGAGCCCCTAAGAAATCCCACCTGCCTCCCCGCGCTGTGCCTTGGCTTCCTCCTTCCCCAATTACACAGCTCCCTCCTTCCCAGCTGCGCACCAGAGCCTCCGTCCTATCAGTTGTGTCGACCGTCCCCAACGATCGAGCCCCCCCGGCTAAGTTGTCTAGCCCCCCCCCCGCATCAATCGAGCCCCATGGCTGTGTCCAACCTCTTTCCTCGGTGCTGCCTCAATCTGGTGTCAGTAAGCAAACTGTAGTGGCAATTTTTTTTTTTCAGATTTGATTAAAAAATGTATCAACAAATATATCATTTGTATCAGATTTTTCAAGTTTGTATCAGATTTGCTGCTATCAACAAATGTATCATTTAACATTTGTATCATATTTGCATGTTGTATGTTAAATGCAATTTTTTTAACCGTGTAGTTTTTCAAGTTTTCATGTTTTTTTAAATATGGTATCTGAATATGGTAATTTGGTATAGTATATATGGTAATGTGAATAACATTGGCAAATTATATATGGTAATTTGATAATTTGGGTTATTTATTTGGGCAAATTATGATAGGCAAATTATGGCAAATTAAATTTTAGTGTATAAAATTAAAACATATGAATAAGATTGGCAAATTATATATGGTAATGTATGGTGATGATATTCAATTAAATTTCAAGAAATAATGTAAATTTAAGAAATAATGTATGGTAAACATAAATAAATAGATTTTAAGAACTTATGTATGGTAATGACAATTGTTTGCTGCAGGGAGATTTTCACCAAAAATAAAAAAAGACTTATTTATATTGATGCTCTAATACAATGGACATTAATTTATACTGATTCTATGATTATCAGAAATTGAAGCTTATTGTTGCAACACCATGTCAGATGATAGCGAAACACAGTGTTATACTCCACAAGTTGCAGATGAGATCAAACCAAAGGTTAATCAAGAATTTGCAATAGTAGAAGAGGCTTTCGATTTTTATAATGCATATGCAAGACAGTGTGAATTTAGTGCAAGAGTGAACAATAGTAAAAGAAAAAAAGGTACAGATGAGCTAGTGTGGAAACAATTTGTTTGCTTTAAAGAATGGCAAACAAATGATTATTACTAGAAGATGGATACATTTACAGTTGAAAGATCAGATGAAATGAATCGAGAAAGTATTCAAGTTCGCTGCAAATCTAAGATGATAGTGGTTTAGTGGCAAATTTGATCGAAATGGGTTGTTAGTCTTTTTACGGAAGGGCATAATCATTCTCTTGCAACTCCAACTAAGGTGCATTTATTAAGGTCACATAGGAATGTGTCAGTAGCAAAAAGAGTTTTAAGCCAACAGTTAGCAAAAGCAAATATTTCAACCTGTCAACAGTATAGAGTGATGGAAATAGAATTTGGTACTCCTCAAAATGGCGGATGTATTGAGAAAGATATAAGAAACTATATACAAAAAGTGAGAGATGAGACAAAGGACATTGATGAATAATTGTTAGTAGAATTTTTTGCTTCTGAAAGAGAAAAAAAAAAATCATTCATTTTACTTTAGTTATGAACTGGGTGATGAAAATCGGCTTATCAAATGCTTTTGGGCAGATTCGTTTTCAAGGAGATCATATCATTTTTTTGGTGATGTACTCGTGTTTGACACAACTTATAGCACTAACAAATATGATATGATATTTGTCCCATTAGCATGAGTAAACAATCATGGTCAAACTATCATTTTCGGATGTGCTTTATTGAATGGTGAGAAAAGTAAATCTTTCGTTTGGCTATTCAATCAGTTTTTGGATGCTATGCCTAGGGGTGCACCTCAAGTTATTATTACGGATCAAGATCCTGGAATGTCTAAGGCCATTGCTCAAGTGTTCCCATTAACTTATCATCGATTCTGCATGTGGCACATTTTGACGAAATTTTAAAAAAAATTAGATGTCATACTTTATCGGGACGACTATGCATACTTTAAAAATGTCATTTTCAACTCTGAGACTACTGAAGAGTTTGAAAGTTGTTGGGCATAATTGATTCAAGAACTAGGCCTAGAAGACAATCTATGGTTGCATCAAATGTATGAAATCCATAGCAAGTGGATTCCTGCATACTTTAACCATATCTTCGGTGCTGGGATCCTGAGCAGTCAAAGAGCAGAAAGTTCACATGCATTTTTCAAAAGATATATCTCAAGCAAAAACTTATTGATGGACTTTATTATACGTTTTAATAGAGCTATTAATCATCAAAGACATGATGAGTTAGTTGCAAATCATGTTGATGTGAATGAGCAACCAAAGTTGAAATTTATGTGCCCAATTGAGACACAAATGGTTCAAATATACACGAAGATGAATTTTTTAATGTTTCAAGATGAGATGTTTGAAAGTGCTGTATATTTCTTAAGTAGTACCTTTGAGGATGATGTGTCTGATGTCTATACCGTGCAAAAGGCAATTGGAAGTAGTTCATCAAATAGTAAACATATGCACTGGATGTCGACATTGCTGCAAAGCAGAATCATACGACAATATTAACATCAAACATATTTTGTTTTATATCATTTTCAACCCTAAACCGAGTCTTTGTTTGCAGCAATGCATTTATGCCAAACTTAGTTGGTCAACTAAATAGCATAATAAATGCACATGTTATATGAGTGTCTCATTTAGACTACCAGTCTATAGCAACACAGATGGGATACTTAGATCTCAAGTAAAATAACACTCAAATGAAAACAAATAACAAAAGTAATATTCTCAACATTTCTTTTATACCTTAATTTTGATTTAATTGAACATTTCTTTGAAAAAGTAAATTAATTATTTATGATCATATTATACCTTAATTTTGAAAAATAATGAAATTCCTATTAGAAACCAAATGAGAAACTCATAAGAGGAGCATAAAAAATGTTACGCAAGGGGCCTCTGAGTGGGACTCAAACAACAGCATAACCTATTGGATGCAACATCTCCAACTAATAGGAATTTCATCACTAAACTAATAAAGCATCAGCTACCAGTGGATTGATCATCATAAACCAAGCAATTTATGAGTACTTGATAAAGAGCACTTTTAGCAACCAATAAAACCATCACAATTCATAAACATATGGGAAAAACATTTAACAACAGTTTGCTTACTGACTTCAGAAATCATCATTTAAAAACATATGGGAATCATCATCACAATTCACCAATATCCGATCGAAAAAAAAACAATTGCATCTAACATACAACATGCAAATTTGATACAAATGCTAAATGATACATTTATAGATAGCTGCAAATCTGATACAAACTTGAAAATATTATACAAATGATACATTTGTTGATAGATGCATTTGTTGATACAAAATTTAATCAAATCTGAAAAAAAAAAATTGCCACTACAGTTTGCTTACTGACACCAGATCGAGGAGGCACCGGGGAAGGAAGCTGGACACAACTGGGGGGCTTGATCGCTGGGGCGGGGGGGGGGGGGGGGGGNGGGGGGGGGGTGGACGACTCAGCCAAGGGGACTTGATCGTCAGGGACGGTCGACATAACTGTGAGGACGGAGGCTCTGGTACATAGCTATGAAGGAGAGAGATGTGTAACTGGGGAATGAGGAAGCTAGAGCACAGCGCAGGGAGGCAGGGGGATTTCCGTGGGCTCTGTAAGTGGGACGGAGGCTTTGTTTATACTCGGCCAGGGAGCTAAGAATGCCACGTCGAGGCTGAGGGAGGGAAAGGAGAGGAGAAGTGGGAAGAAAAGAAGAGAAGAAAAATAATCAAGAGAGAGGGGGGATTGCTGACCATGTGCCTTGCACGTTGGTGGGTTTTAAAATTTTAAAATTGCAAAATGTAGCAATTTTGACTTCTCTGTGCCCGTTGACCCATCAATGTTCGGAGTTTATAGCGTAATCGTATATGTACACACAAGAGAGAGAGAGAGAGAGAATTGTATATGCTTTCTCAAATCCTTTTTGTTGGTCGGTCGTCAATGTAGTGTCATAATTTCTAGTTATACACGAAGGGAATCTTTTTGTGGCACTAGTAAAGTACAAAGTGCTTAATTTTTTCATTTACCAAAAATAGTGCTTAATTTTTATTCTAGTGCCCCCCATTAAATAAATAACGGAAAATTGAGTCGGTCAAAAGGATAATCACACTTTTTTCAAACCAAATAATTTAAGAGTAATCATTAGCAATCTTTGTACACATATTTTAACCTCACAATCCATTTGTTTATTTTTCGCTGTCCCATAAAGAGTAAATTATTTAAATAAATCCTGCACGATATAGAAGATGGAAGGAATTTTTGCAATGTTCCTTTCGATCTATTTGAATTTTCACATTTTACACTATGTACTACAAAACTGGCATGTATATTCTTTGAATAATAAAAGATTAAACACTAATGTTACATATCGTCAATTCCGTCAACTTTGAAGTGTGGGCACGTGACACTCATTTTCTGCCCATTTGAGAGGTAAATTGTGACAGTCAGGCATTAATAAAAAAAAAAAAATTTAAGAGTTTGTACTTGCAAAAGCTTTTTTTAGCTCTGTAGTTTATTTATTTTCTTTAGCTCTGCAGTTTTAATTTTGTTTTCTTTTTGCCTTAAAGCTTTCTCATTGCAATTTTCTCTTGATTTTCGTATTTAATATTGGTTTCTGTTTAATAACAATCATTCATATATATATATATATATAAATTTTTTGTGCAGAAAATTTAGGATATTAGTTGTAGCAAGATGAATTGGAAAATGGTTTGGTGTAGACTTTCCAATGTTTATAAATCTACAAGAGATAATTCCAAATTTGGTTCATCGTTTTGCTATTATACTACAAAAGATCATCATGATGTAATATTTAATGCCGAAAAGGTTCGATTCCTTAGTGGGTTGCAATCTCAAAGGGGTTTTTCCTAGTAAGGTCGATGAATTTGGCGCCTAATGGCTCCGGTGCTGGTGTAGAGCTCTTCCAGAAAGATTGAGTTTGGCGAGAAGTTCTAGTTGGGGATTTAAGCTAGCAGGTTAGGTTGAAGGAAACTGCTTTGAGTCAAACAGGAGATGATGATTCAATGCTGTCGATTTGGAGGGAGTGTTTAGAGTGATCATGGAGTAGACAGAAATTTCCTTGAAAGCTCTAGGTTGCAGATAGGAAGATGAAGAATTCTGAAAAGAAAAGAGGAAGGAAAGTGGCTAAACGTGAGATTAGTGATACAGTATCATACTTCATTTCTTTGGGCAGATTGATTTCAAATGCATCTGTTGCTGAAGAAAATTCAAATTCTTCTCCAAATAGTAAAAGGGTTCTGAAGCAGCCGCCTCTAAGTCAATCCATTACAGATCATCTAGAGCCTGAATCTCCCGAAGAGGTAAGGTATTTTTGCTATTTTTCTATGTTAAATTGTGATTTCATAACATGGGAATAGTTGCTTTAGTATGCATTGCCCTTCAGCAGTTCTATAGTTGTAGCTTTTGAAAGGTTTTGGATTATTGATTTTGACTTTCAGATTATATATATATCTTGGCTGTCTGATATAAAATTGAAATGTCTTATACCACATTGGTTGAATCTGTAGGCCTATATAACACCTTTTCTTGCCAGATCAAATTTGCTGATTACTAGAGATATTAAGTGGGCAAATCTTGTCATCTGTTTTAAGCAGGTGATTCTTTTTCTGTATTATATTTTTGTCATATATATTCTTATTGGAGTCTCATGCTGTCGTAGTAAGAAGGAAGAATCTTTTGCTTAGAAGCACCTGGTTGACAGCTTTGAGGTTTATGCTTTTGTATTACTACCATTATACTGCTGAATTTGTCTTCCCTTATAAAATTAAAATTTAACCTTTTGCATGATATTTGCATTGTTAAATAAATTAAGAATCAACTCAGGTTTTAAAAGTTTTAGGGCGAGTTAAAAGTCAAAATGCTTGTTCTCATGTTTACTTAGGTGCAATCACTTGGAGTCTTAAGTCGACCATGGTTTTAAGTAGACATGTTTCAAAACTATGCCTAGAAGCAGAGGCATGCCCTCTGTTGTGTGCTTATGCACTTACTGTGACGAAATTATCCCTCAAATAGATGAGAAATGTGTGTCACGTGCCGGCCAAAATCAATATTAAAATTTTATACCAATACATACAATACACACATATTTATATGTTTTTATATAGTAAAGATTTAGTAAGAACATTATACTAAGAACATTCTATTTTGCAAAATATGCCATTTAAATAATATATACTCATTCAAATATAGTTTGATTGTTTTAAAATTAATCATAATTAAAAAATAATCCATTAGAATTGCATAAAATTCATCAATACTTGTTATAAAATTTAATTAAATTTTGAAAAGTTTAATTAATATTTATTTTAACTATGTTACAATTAACATGAATGACATTACTTACCATATTAAATATTTTACTATAAATTCTCATAGCATTTTTACTATAGCAAAATAATATATATATATATATATTTATATTAAAATATTGGATTGCCATTTAAGGGAGCCTGAGAACAAATATAAAAGATTGACATCATATATTTAACCATGAACATACACTAAAATATTAACAAAATTTATTTATCTAAAATATTATTTATAAGCATATTCATATAACTTAAATATTTTTATTTTACATAATTTAAATAAAAATAACTAAATCTTTCAATGTGTAAGTTAATAAAAAAAATAAACAAATTAAATTTTAGTACATCATCTGTCACGACAAATAAATTTAATAACTATTTTAATAACACTAGCATTATTAACCCAAAAAAAATTGCTTTCCATGCTTAAGATGTTAAAAGACTTTTCCAATTAGACAAAAATATACATATAGATGTTCATGGAGGCATTGAAAGCCACAGAATGTATAATGTATTACGCTGACCAGGTCGTGGATAGAGGTCAAAATGATAACAATTTTATATTTTTTGAATAATTAGCACAAGGAATTTCTTTTGTTGGACAAATTGTATAGGAAATAGGCTTCAGAAGGTGTACAAGTAATTTCCAAGCACGAATGGGGCTCTGAATATCGGGAAAGAAAACGAAGATAACAGAAACTAGCCTCTGTCTTGATCATCAAAAACAAGTTTTACCCAAAAATTAAAACAAACAAAAATAAAAATAAAAATTTAATAGAATATCCCTGCATGCTCATGACCAACAGAGTGGTTACCCATACCCTTATTGGTCGTATGATTTCTCTAAGAAAACAAAAAACAAAGAGGCAAAAAAGTTCACCCTAAATCTAATTATATATCATGGCATCAAGTAACCTTTCACTTTGTTGCAATATCAACCTTGCAGAAAAAGTTATAAGGTTCAAGCTCACACAACTGGGTAGCTAAAAATCCTCGTGCACTTTTTAAGTGTTATAAAGTAAATAAAAACAATGAAAATATGCACATTATCTGACTTATGATACGTAAAACCTTGAACATGCATATTGTCTTTTTTGTTTCTAGAAAAAACTAGAATGACAAAATTAAACTCAAAAAGTTTCTTAAAAAGCACTCAAGGAAGATGCTGGACATGCACCTGTACCAATAAGTAATTCTGATCTTCAATTATTCTTCTTCACTGTGGCAGCCCTTATAATGTCAATGAACTCCGGCTAATCAAAGAAAAAAATGGGCCCGAAAGTTAGAAAATGAAGGAACCAAATAGACAAGTTGAAGAGAAAGAAAACCACCTTTAGAGAAGCTCCACCGACCAAAAATCCATCAACATCTGGCTGAGTTGCCAATTCTTTGCAGTTTGCTCCATTCACAGAACCTAAAATAGAAAATAAATTCCATAACAATACACCTATCACAACCATGGGGAAGCATTGAGATGCAGCAAACAGAATGAGTATTATTTAGATCTGTCTTGTGCAAATCCCCCATAAAAGGGGAAAAAGAAGAAAAAAATTGAATGAACATTATATACGATTATATATGCTTGGTAAATCATTATTTGAGAATTAATGAAAGATTCTTACTTGCATTGACATGCTAATTAGCTCATTGTTTTACTTCATCTCTAAGCAAATAGATTAAAACAGTGGTGGCACATGAATACATGATATTGACACCAAAAATAAAAAAGAGAAGTACCTCCGAAGATGATTCTGGTTGATGCAGCAACTTCAGCACCAGCATTGTCATGAAGCCATTTCCTCAATTCAGCATGGACCTTATGAAAAAAATACAGTCAAAGATTTGACTCTAAACAAATACTTCAAATGCCAAGGCTATAACTGCAGTTACAATAAAACTACAGTTATTTATGAGATATGTTGAGACTGATCAAGTATTAGCAACTATTTTTTTTTTTTAAATGACTTGAGCAAAGTGGAACAAGCTTTTGAAAGTGAATCCCATATTGGAAAGGCTGAGATAAGACATAGAACAAGCACAGATTTTATATATTGGAGAATATGTGTTTGTGGCAAAGATTTCATGCAAAAGAACAAGATTTATTATCTTTTAAGTGTCCAACATAAAAAATATTCTTAAGAAAAAAGAAAAGAAAAAAAGAGTCAAAGTACTAACAACATGGAAACTTATTATTGAGGACTAGTCAAGGATAGTGACATGAAGAATTATTGCCAAAAGTAAAGATTATATACTCTCCATCTTATAAGCAGATTGATTAGGACTTGACAAGTTTTGATGATAAAAGTACTTGTAGTGGATTCGGTACACAAGACACATCTATAAATTTCTCAAAATGTAAAAGTACACCACTAGCATGATTCTGAGGCATGACATTTTAAAGTTTAAACAATATAGAAATGTTGGCCTAACAAGGTCTTTGAAGCCGCGAGGATGTCATATGCATAGATCCCCAGTATATTTCAAATGTAAAACTAAAGCTAAGCCACAGCACACATGCAACCATTAGGAACCTCGTCAATGAATCAGAAAATATATAATAAAAAGTTTGTCTGAAACTTACTTCCTGAGCCTGAGCAGGGCTTGCAACTTTCCCAGTTCCAATGGCCCAAACTAGCTCATAAGCTAAAACAATATTAGCCCAATTTGATACCTTCTCTGCAAGAGAATAAATGATTATCTTCCGCTTTTCAACCATCATAGAATGTAGGAAAAATTCCAAATAAAAACAGTTAAAAGGATGACATTGAAGGCCATTTGAAGAAAAAAGGAAAGGTTGGAAAAGAAAATACTTCTAAACCAAACTAATACAGCAACAAAAATACCAAACATCTAAATAACAATCCAGTTGACAATGGCAAGGAAATACCAGCAATCGCTTTTGTTTGTCCATCAACAACAGCCAGAGTACATCCAGATTCTCGCTGCTCCAGAGTCTCCCCAACACAAGCAATAACTTTTATGCCTTGAGAAAGGGCATGTGCAACTTTATCTGAAACAAACTGCACGTAAAAGCATGGAAGTACAGATTGTGAATGCTGTATTTAATCAGTCACAATAGTAAGCAGAGAAAAAGAGGAACAATTGTTTTCATGATAACAACCATGTGAAAAGAGAAGATGCAACTTTGGCGGAAACTTTTCTACCTCATTTGACTCATTTAAAATAAGCCTTCTTTCAGAATGACCAAGAATAACCCAGGTAATGCCCAAATTAACAAGCATCTCAGCACTACACAAAGAAGAGACATCAATTCCACATAAGTAACTGAACAACAACAACACAGCAAGAAAGCAATCTAACAGTAGTGTGCATGAAGAATTTAACTCAAGAAAAGGCTTCAACAAGAGCTTATGTTTCATGATAGAAGGCAAAAGAAATGAGAACGGTGCTTGCTAACTGATGTGAAATTAGAAATGGAACTTGACTTTCAGTTACTATCAGTAAGAAAACAAGCTAACAGCTAGTAAAATGCTAAATTTGGAACATATTAAATTAATCATGCTGAGGTTAATTAAATATTTAAAGCAGAAAAAAAAAAACCATCAAATGATGTAAATACCCAAATTTGAAATGCTTACTATGTGAACGTATATAATAACTTTTGTTTACATGGCAAAACATAGAATATCATGATCAAAAAATAAAATTAGGATTTACTAAAGAGCAATGACTAGTTTTTAACATGTTCTTTTATATTTTAAAGTGCATTCCACTAGGAACTGCTATTACAGAAATGGATGAAACACTCAAAACAAACCTAATATCTCCAGTAAAAGCACCACCCTTACAAATCCAACAGTTCTGTGCTGCAACATGGAAATCAGACCGCAACAAACTCTTCACCACAGGAAGAAACACAAATGGAGGGCTTACAACAACCTCTGCAAAAATAAAAGTAAAACATTACAACACATTAAGAACTAAAACAAACAAGTGGGAAAAGTGAAAAAGAGGAAAATATTGCAAAAAAGAAAAATCCACTTGTGAACAAACAAATCATAGATTTAACAACTAGCTCACTCAAACTTACCCACAATATCTTCCGATGGAACGTCAGCCTCATTTAAAAAGGTTACGACCTTTTTCACCTCGTCAGTTGTCCCATTCTGTCACAAAATTTAAACACAAATCAAGCCTTATTATTTTATTTGATGATTTACACAAAATTCACAATGAGCTTCTCGATTAATATGTACCAATCTCCCTGAAATACAAATTATCCCCTATACTATGAAAGCGTGATAATCATATCCTTGATATGTGACCCATATGAACTTCTAAGTGCATAGCTATGATGCATTTAATGCTCGCTTAAAAGGGTAATCGGGTTAAAAAAATTTCGGTTCCATGTTTTAATTCAAACACTAAACTGAGTGAGAAAATCCCAATATGTTAAATTTCAATATGATTCAGACACCGATCGTCGATCCGGAGAAAAATGGAAATTAAAAATAGAGTGCAGAAAGTGGAAATTAATAGCTTAAAGTCAGATATGAAGAATAACATTGATTATTGGATTAGAACACTGAAAATAAAATTTAAAAAGAAAAAAGAAAGAGAAAAATAAGAATGAAACTAAAGCATGAGTGAAGTACGCATTTCCAGTTGCCGCCGACGAAGAATTTCCTGGCCATTTTCCAATGATTAAATCGACAACGCAAACCAGAAAAAAAAAAAAAACTAAGACCAAACAGCGGACGAACAGCAATTTATATCGGGTTGTACGGACGCAGATATGGACGATGAAGAAGAAGACGTGGATCCAAACTCCAAAGCTGGCTTATCAACCGAGTTGGACAGCCTGTTGAAGCTTAGTCCAAATATCACGAGCCCAATCATTATGGGCTTGTGGTAGGCAAGCAACTAGTTGAATTTCTAGCTGAGACTGAATAAGGCCGAGTGTTTTGCACGAACGACCCTTGCTGAGCCATGTAAAGAGATGTACTTACTTTTTTCAAATGGCAAGAGACTCATAATCCCTGTTCTATTGGCAGTGGATTATTCATCATACTATTAATGAAGGATAATTTATAGAGATGTTTATTGTTTGGACTAATTAATAATTTATTTTTATTTTTTTAATGATTTTTGTCCACCATTTTAGCAGCTCTCTTTCTAAAAATCTATTTTACTCTTCTTCTTTTACATTACCATTTGTTTCTCCACAATACTTTCTTTTCTTCCTATTTTATTTTTTAATCTTTCAAAAACCCATTCGAAGTGGTCAAAAATTTTCAAATTCATTAGAAAAGTTTTCAATCCCTCATCTTTTATTCAAACCTGTGTATTTTAATTTCTTTTTTAATGAAACAAATATGAAAAAAATTGACAAAAATCAGGAAAAAATTGGAGTTGAAGATGACCATTTCTGCCTTATAGAAGAATTCTGTTTTGCAGTGTTTTTATTTGAAGGAAGGGATTAAATATATAGGGTGGGCTGCACAATTACATGGCTAGCCCGCCCTTCCCCGCTTTTCAGTTGCACGCCTCGTCCTACGTTTGGCAGATTCACAATTTTTATTTTTCATGTACATAATTTTGTTCCATAATTTTTCTTTAATTATCTGTGCAGTTCTCAAAGATAATCATATGTAATATTTTTTTACTAAACAATTCATCAAATCTATTTCTATCATTTATTAAAGAATTTGAAAAATCATTCATTACAAAGGACTATTCGACTTTCAACTATATCTAATGATTATTTATTCGCCAAAAAAAATTCTAATGATTACATATTTAATGATTACAAATGACTATTCACTACTATAGTGATTACATATCTATTGTTTTTGTTGTGAGCCCCACCTGTGAACAACACACCACCCAAATATGGGTGGTTTGTTGTTCCATAGGCGGGATGCAACTTAGTCGTGGACCTCAATTGTGGAAACACACACCGCCCATACCATGGGCGATGTGTTTTCTATCATGGCATGAAATGACTAGACTTCTTGCTTTCTGTCTAACACTAATATGGGTGGTGTGTTGTTCACAGGTGGGATGCAACTTAGTCGTGGACCTCAATTGTGGGAACACACACCGCCCATACCATGGGGGGTGTGTTTTCTATCATGGCATGAAATGACTAGACTTCTTGCTTTCTGTCTAACACTGTTTTATCCAAGGGCGACTTGTTTCCCAAAAGGTGCTTATCTAAATATGAAAAGACTTTCTGAAGCCAACCCCAACTTTCTCTTTCCACAGTAACCGTATAATTACTTCGATCAAACCTAAATTTAAAATGAACACATTTTTTAAACCGCTATTTCAATCACATGGTAGACAATGGTAAAAGCAATGTGGTGGTTTTATCGAATAGTTTTCCACCAAAAGAAGCTCCAAGAGAAGGTCCACAAGCCCACCATTAGGGCCGTCAAAGAGGAGGGCTACAAGACCACATCCACATCCACAACCACCACCACCATTGCCATTATCATTTTCATCGTCATCTTGTATAGAAGTCATGTTGACAAAATTATTGTTGCAACGAATGCATTGGTGATGAGTGCTATGTTAGGAAGGAAGCTACTGTATTCGTTTCTAATTACTCATCCCTAGAGCATCTTTTTTCCATGAGACTGGTTTGAGCTTGACAATACTCCAGAATGAAGCAATGACAGCACTTGTAGAAATTTTTTGTTTTGTTGGTTTTTTTATGTTAGTTTATGGATTATTTCCCGCTTTTTTTTTTCTTTTTGTATTTTGTCAATGATTGAATAGATATAATAAGATTATATGTAATTTGGTTGTTGGAATTTTTCTTAATTAATGTAATATCATATTTTGACTTGACATTTTGGTGTTAAATGTAGTATGTTTGGTGTTTATAAGCATATCATGTGTTTTTATCATGTACACAGCCCTTGCAATGACACACGCCCCATCAAGTGACGATGTGCACAATTTTAAATCAAAACTAGCAAATCTTAAAAATTCTATGCCCATGGAGATAGGATTTTGGGGCAGTTTCTTCTCAATGGGTCTCGCCGAAAGAGTAGGTTTGGTTGTCAATTTCGCCAAGGTGGATTTCTTTGTCGTAATTTTCGATTGGGTGAGCTTCGGAGTAGGCCATTGATTCCGGTGACAGAGAAGAATGAAAAATATGAGAAAGAGAGAAAACAAAGAGGAATTATGAGAGAGAAAAAGTTGCAGAGAGATAAAGAAAAAAAAGAGAGATAAAAAGTTGTAGAGAGAGAACTTGTAGAATAAAAAAGGAAGGTTAAAATAGATATTTGGGGGGATGACTGCTAAGGTTGTAGCATGAATCATTAGGAAAAAAAGGATGGACTTTTTATTAATTGGCCTAAACGATGGGCATTCGTACAAATTTTCTATTAATGAAATCTTTTAGAAAATGAAACATGCCCACCTCTCACTATCTTTTGTTATCTCATCTTCTACCTGCTTTTCTCTCTCGTCCTGTGCTCCTTTTTTTTAAAAAAAAAAAATTCTCTCTCATTTTCTACTGGTTTCTCTTTTGTATTCTATTTTCTCATTGAGCCATAAATCTTTCTGACATCTTGCAACCTCATTTTTTTTTTTAGTAAAATATATGAATAGAAAGATAGGGCATAATATTGATTTTTGATATTGATTTTGAGTGTTTTTATAAATAAATAAAAATCATTTTAGATGTTTATTTGTGAACAATGGCTTAAATTCAATTTTAAAATCTAGGAAAATAAGATTTTTTTTTGTCATAAAAATGTATTTTTAGTGTTTAATCCTTGTTTAATCATTATTGTATTCAATCTTTGTTCTCATTTTCAAAAATTAAAGATATTGATTTTTTTTGTCATAAAAAATTAAATAAAAATTGAGTTGAAAAATTAAATACATTTAATCTTTATATAAAATTAATGCATTTAATTTTCCAACTCAATTTGCATTAGGATTTAATTAATAATAGAATTTATTATTCACTGAGGTATCGATATTTAGTTTATTCAAAAATTATTTTATTATTTATTTATTTGTGCACTAACAAGCTTAAATATTTTACAAAATAAATTTTTAGCATCATTAAAAGGGAATAAGTTTACTTTATTGTTAATTAAATTTAAGTGTTAATTGAATTTTGTTTTCTTTGTTTTCCTAGGTTAGAATCTAGTTGCATGTTTAGATTAGTTTTTGGTGCTTGATTTATCCCCTTGCATTGAAATATATTCTTGACTTGTGTTACAGTCGGCCTAAGGTTAGTTTAGTTAATTTTGTTTGTCGTTTTATTTTCAAATTCTTTTTCATAGTTGACTTGTTCGAATTTGTGTACAAAGAGAAAAAAAAAACATACAATTCCAAGCTTTTGGCTATCAAGGGTTAGGTACAAACATTTTGGCACTATAATAATTTAATAAATTCAAGTTTGATTTTCACCGGTTTTTATTATTTTATTTGGACTTTGCTTTTGATTTTTTAAAATAATTTTTGTAAATCTTTTGGTGGTCAAAATTCTGTTTTTGAGCAATGATTAACTCATTGTTGGAAGAATGTTTAGTAATTGAATGACTATTTCATTGTTGGAAGAATGTTTAGTAATTCTTCAAAAATTGTTTCCCTATTGTTCAAACAATGAAGCCCTGATCACTTATAACCCTACTTTCCACTCGGCCAAAATGGAGAGAAAGGTTTCCAAAAACACCATTGATGGCCATTTCAAGCTTCTTACTAATTTTAAGAGTTAGAAACCTTGTATATCGAATCTAAACACTTTTTGTTCATCATTTTCATCATGGATTGATTTTCTCCAAATTTTATGTGTTTTGTTTGTTAATTTTTCATGGATTTCTTTGTTTATCATCTTTCCACTTTGATAGATAAACTCAAAGGTTTTTCATTCTTCAAATTCTTTCAAAAACACATCTTTTACCATACTCTACTTAGATCTTTTTGACATTTGTTGAGACAATGGCTTGGATGTGATTTAACTCTATAAGGAAAGTCTTAAAGACAATTTTTATGGTGTCATCTTTGCGAGAAGGATTGTTGCAACAGTCTGGGAGTATAACTATTACCCTATGATAGAGGATGGGGTTACCCACTATCACAATGGATGAGAATGCTAGGTGTCATTCCTCACACTTAGCTTATGTTAATCTTTATGATTTTCTCTATTTTAGATCTTTTTGAGATTTGTTGAGACAAAAGGCTTAAAGGTCATTTTGTCTTTATCATGAAGGTTATGAAGTCAGCTATGTGGGGTTCGTCCTTTCGAAGATGGTTCATTTTGACAGTCTGGGAGTACAACTGTCATATCTTACGATAGAGGATCGGGTTATTCACTATGACAGTGGATGAGAATGTTAAGTGTCATTCTTTATCCTTAGCTTGTGTGTATCTTTATGACTTTTTATCTATCTTAATGGAGCTAAACTAGAAGTGATGATAGATACTTGTGTTTTTTATTTTTTTATTTTTATTTTTTGTTTTCACTAAGAAAATGTTTCCATGTATCTTTGTATTGATTTTTACTTCTCTTCAACTTACTTTTTGCATTTATTGCTTTTCATATTACTATTTGGGATTATTGAGTTTCCAGATTTGCTATATATGTGAATTGTAGTTTAATGTCTAGAGATATAATATGAAATAGACCTATGCTTCTGCAAGTTCCTTTTGATATATAGTAGCAAAAGGAAAAAACATAATTTCTAAAAATGCCTATTTAACCCCTTCTAGATATTTTCCAGTCTTTCAACTAATAAATAAAATTAATATTAAGAAAAATACTATTTGTCATTACTGTGATGGATCAACAGTGGGACGTGCATGCTAGATTACATTTTAAGTGATTAAACCAGTGGGACATACATGCTAGGTTACATTTAAGCGGTTATTATTAAAGTGTCGTTTGATAATCCATTCATTTTTTGAAAACTAAAAACAAAAATACGTTTGATAATCATTTTCATTTTTTTTTTGAAAAAATCAAAAAACAAAAATCCGTTTGATAACCAATTTCATTTTTAAAAAAGCAAAAACCATTTTCAATATTCTTTTAATAGAAAAAAATAGAAAAAAAATCATTTTCATTTTCAGTTTTCATTTATTTTTTCTTATCCTTGACAACAGTACCAGGATAAAAGACAGCTCGAAGCAGGCTTAAATCCAAAACCGCAAATATGAGTTCGTAAAACAGGACTGTCCAGAAGCTGTAGAAACACGGGACCACTTGGATAGGTCTGGTACCTAAGACCACTCGGTTGGAGCCTAGACCATGGACTGCACTGAAGGGCATGGACCATGGACCGGCCCGACGAGGCTGAGACTATAGACTACCTAGTCAGACCCTCAAAACTGGAACAACCTAGTTGAGGCGGGATTCTAGAACCGCCTTGATAAGGCCGAAACCCCATATCACTTGAACAGAGCATGAAAAACGGGAATGCCCGGATGTGGTCGGGAACATTGACTGCTCGAATGAGGATGGAACCTAGGACTAGCCGGTCGAGGCTGGAGCCGAAGAATGCCCAGTCAGGGCCAAAACCTGGGAATTCTTAGACAAGGTCGAGACCTAAGATCGCCCAGTAGGGGCTGAGACCTGGGACTGCCCCATCAGGGCCGTAACTCAGGACTGCCCCGTCGTAGCCTGAACCCGAGACTGCCTAGTAGGAGTCAGGATCCGGGACTTCCCGGTTTGGGCTAGAACCTGAAACTGCCAGGACATGATCGAAACCATGCATTGCATGAACAAGGCTGGGACCCGGTACAGCTCGGTCAGTGTTGGTACCTGGGACCGCCAGTTAGGGTGGGGTCCCGGGATTGCCAGGTCGGTGTTGAGATCCATGACCTAAGATCGCCTAGATGTGGCCAAGACCATGGATTGCTCGGACATGGCCGGGACTCGAGACCGCCCGGTTGGAGCTGAAAGCTGACACTGCCTTGTTAGTGTAACATCCTAAAATTTAAGTAGTGATTAGCAAAGTAATTAGAGTTAATTATGTTCAATAATTGAATTAATAACACTAATGGTGGTATAAGAAAAATAATTATTAGTAAAATAATATTGGTAGTTTTAAAGTTTAATATAAAAGGAATAAAAATTTAGAAATTAAAATGGATTAGTGTTATAATTATAGTTAGTGTAAAAAGACAAAAAGAAAAAAATAAATAAAAATAAAAATGAGAAAATAAAATAAAATAGAAATGATAAATGACAATTTTGCCCTTGGAGTTTAGTGAAATTGTGAGTGGAATAAAGGGCAATTTTGGAAACGGGGGAAAATATGAATATCTGGCCTTCTCCTTCTTGGTACATGCAGAACTCCATTTTTTTCTTTCCTCCATTAATGAGCCGGCGAAGCTAATGAGAGAAAATTTTCAAATTTCTTCAATCTCTTCCAAATCAATCTTAGAAATAGGTTACCCATAAGTTTTAGGGCCTTTTAAAAACTTTGGTAAGATTTGTTTTAACCAAAAGCCACTCTAGGTGTGAGTTTTGGGGGTTTAACCAAATTTCATTCTCACCAGAAATTGAGAGATTTCGGCCACCTCTCGTCGGAATCTTTGTACCAAAAGCTTCATTTCTCACTCCTTTACAAAACCCAAGTGTTGGAATTGAAGATTAGTGAGATAGGTTAGAGATTTGACAAAAATAATACAAAATACTTATGAATTTAAAGTAAATATTTATGAATGTGATCATTTTGTGTGAATTCATAAATGCATGATATGTATGTTGGTGACTACTTGGGCGATAAGTATGCCATCGAGTAGGGTTTAACAAGGTTGGTGACTACTTGGGTGATGATTATGCCGCCGGGTAAGGAGGTTTGACATTGGATATGGTTGGTGACTACTTGGGCAATATGATATGCCGCCAAGTAGGGAGATTATTTATACTTGGGTGATGGTTTATGCTGCCAAGTGATTGGGTGATGGTTTATGCCGCCAAATTATTTATACATAGGCGATGGTTTATGCCGCCAGATTATTTATGCTTGTGCGATGGGTTATGCCGCCAAGCTGAGATTATGAAGTGCATACATGTGTGTGAATATATGAAGGGACAATGGTTTTCACAGAAATGGTTATTACCCGCTCGGTATATGATGATTTGTTCACATATATGTCTGTGGCTTTTCACTGGGGATTTAATGGTTAGCTTACTCGCCAGGTATATATATGATGTGTTCGTATATATGTTTTGTGGCTTTTTACTGAATGTCCATCATATATTTTGTTGCATTGGTTGTGTGTGCTGTTTTAATATTTCAAGACATTTTGACATAAACAAATATATTAATTATGTTAAATATATATATATATATATAAATATATGAATATTTTGAAATTTAGAAATTTGGAAGATGAACTACTTTCAAAAGAGATTGCATGCATAAACCAATTTTTATATATACATTATGTATGGAAGAAAATATTATTTTCCTATTTAGTTTCTACTCACTGAATATGCAAATACTCACCCCACCTTTAAATTCTAAAAATATTTCAGGTAGGTTCTTGGATCCTTAGCTTTGCTGCTATTATTAGTAAGCACCGGAGTAGCGAGTTAGAAGTAGTAGTAGTGAAATTAGATTGTACTAGTTTACTGCATAGTTGTGTATTAAATGGTAGTATGATAGAATTATATTCTGTAATACAAATTTTATAATTATATTATGAAGATTATGTATATGGATAAATATTGATGTGAGTTTCCTGAATTATGGTAAAGATGGTGAACTAGAATGTTGTAGAATTATTATTTTGGACATGCAGGTACATGTAAATAATTTGGGGAATGTTATAAATACAGATAAAACTCTGCCGAAATTTCTATTAAAATTTCTGGCATTTAGGAGTTTGGGTTGTAGATTTGTTAATTATGTGGTTGTTAACTGCTTAGGGACTTAATCAGCGTGATTAAGTCCTGTAGGCAGGACTTGGGTAGTGCGGGTTCTGTAAGTTAGGGCTTGGACCCTAGACTGCTTGGTCAGGGATGGGATCTGGGACTGCTTGGTCAAGGCTGCGACCCAGGACCGTCCAATCAAGGCTGGGATCCGGGATCAGCCGGTTAGGGCCGGGACCCAAGACCTCTTGGTCAGGGCCAACACCAGGGACGTCTTGGTTGGGGCTTGGACTTGGGAGCGCCCGGTGGGGATGGGACCAAAGATTGCTCGGTCAGTGCCTAGACCCGTGATCTGGGATTGCTTGGTCTGGGCCAAAATCCAGAACCGCCCGAACGTGGCCGAGACTGAGGACTGGCTAAATAAAGGCAGGATCTCAAGCCACTTAGAAGGGGCTAGGACCTCAGATCGCCCTGACTACCTAGATATGACCATTAGGTGGCACTAGTTTCCGAAATTCCTAGATGACGAAGATTCTGTGTTCGAAATTAATCGAATATAGATTTGTATAAATTTATTTGTAAATTTTTTAAATAAATATAAAAAATTAATGAAAAAAAAGAACAAAAAAAAAATGGTTATCAAATAAGTTTTTTTTTTTTTTCAAAATAACAAGAACAAAAAATGATTGTTATTTTTTTAATTGTTTTTATAACAAAAACATAAACTAAAAACCATAAACCATAATCTATAAACCATAAACGATAAATAAAAACTATAAACTAAAAAAACAAATTGATTGTGTTACAAACGGACCCTAAAGAATTCACTTTCTCTTATTAGAATTTTAATATTGAAAAATAAAATAGAATTTAATACTTCCAATTAAAAATTGCAACATAAATTATGATCCCACTCGGTGATGATCATCAATAATGACAAATAACAAAACTCTAACATTAATTAATAAAATATATAATACCACATTAGCAATTTTGTGGATACCAGATTGTTATATATTTGTATTTTATAAAACAATGCAAATATATTTAACTCAATAGAGTTTCATGATAACACAAAAAACACAATGAGGTTGTAAATGTCAAAAAAAGCACAACCACATTGTAAATATGTGCCATAAAGCATCTGAGCTCAACACTTTTTTATAGAATTCGAACAAAATAATAATAATAATAATAATAATAATAATAATAATAATAATAATAATAATAATAATAATAAAATCTCTTGAATAATTTGTTTTCACAGTAGTAGGCTATCTCTTTAGTTACAAATTTCAATGATAATTCCTACATCGTAGGTAATGTAATCACATTTATTGAACATTTTTTACCAGTGAATAAGTATAACAACTCATAGAGATCTTTAGAATGCATGCCAGTTGTAAACTTCAGACGTCCAGTGCAATATAACTTACTTTTTAAAATTTTAAATTTTTTTTTATTCAATTCTCTTTATTTTCAATTTTTTTTTTCAAATTTGTTCTCTATATATATATTATTCTTCTTTAGCTTTTATACATAATTACTTGCAAGTATATAATTATTCAATACATCTAAGTAATAACAAAAACAAATATAATTAAATTTTGAATTAAAAAAAAGTTTAATTAAAAGAAAAAAGTTTAACTAAACCAAAAATGAAAGAAAAAAATTTATAAATTTATTAAAAATGTAAATTTTTTTTTTCTAAACTATGTGAGGCAAAAAGAAAAAAAAATTGATTTTGTTAATAGTTAAATTTTTTAAATTAAAAATAAGTTAATTGAAAAAGTAAATTTGTAAACAAAAAATAAAAGATACAAAATGCAGCTTAACTTCAAATTAATTAAAACAAAAATCAATATAAATAAACGTTTTTTCATTTTAATTAAATTATTTTGTTATTAATTAGTTGTAAATAATTATACTTGTAAGCAATTATACATAAAAGTTAAAAGAAGAACAAAAGTTACATATATACCTATATATATAATTGAAAATTGTTTTTTTTTTCTTTTTGCCTTAAGGAGTTTAGAAATAAAATTACTTTTTATAAAATTGGTAGCAAATTTTTTAGTTTTTGTCTTTTTCTTTAGTTAAACTTTTTTTTTTAGTTTTAATTAAACTCTTTTAATTCAAAATTTTTAAATATTAACAAAATCATATTTTTATTTATTTAAAAGTACTAATAAAAATAAAATAATGATTATAATCATATTTTTTATATTTATTTCTACTGTGTTAATAAATACATCGAATATTTGTACGAGGGATATATATGGGTGTTTTGTTATTTGGAGTGTGAATGTAAAGTTATTAGCTGTTGGAAATGCATTTTTAGCTATTGTTACCTTCGAGAGAATGCGATTGCAAATTAATTTATGTTACAACTACATATTTTGGCAATTGTTAATTTTAGAATGTGCAATTGCAAAATAACAGCTGCTGCTTTAACGGCCTTATCAACTTTTGTAATTTTTTTTCACAATTTTCATTTAAAAAATCACATTTTCCAAAATCCAAGAGTATGATAATATTTTCTCCGTCATTTTTCTAACTTTAAAGATTCAAATGTAATTTTGTTAAATTTCAAGAAAAATATATGTAATATACACTATTATTTGTTATATTTTTTTTTCTAACCTATATAATAGTTTTGTACTTATATACAGTAATAACTATTTAATATTATCGAAATGCAATTCTTAGCAAAATAATAATTATCAAATTAATATTTTAAATATATTGTTTGTCATTATAATTATTTAATACAATTAGTTAATAAAAAATATGTAATTAAAACAAAAGATATATTTGGTACAATGCTTATTCATCTACTGTTTTTTGTTTTAATTACATAGAGATTAAGTCAAATTAATCAACTTTTTTTTCTTGTTCAAAAATTAACAATGTATATTTTTTTTTATGAATTTATAATGAGTTTATTGTGAAAGGCAAATCAGATTTGTTATTGAAAATATTTTTATTATCAAAATGACTAGTGAATATTTAAATTTATTTTAGTAAACTAACGAATATTTTAATCAATTAAAATATGATATATCAAAAGATGATAGATCCTTATCTTTCCAAATTCTAAATTTGAAAACACTAATATAACACACTAGTACAAGTTTGACAGTTGGCAACAAAATTCGTAGCTGCGAATGTTATTTTGTAGTATTTTTTTTTTTTTGGAAATCAAGTTATTTTGTGGTTGGATATACGGTATATACATATTCACTGGTAAAAATTGTTCAATAAATGCGATTGCATTAACTACAAAGCAGAAATTGTCATTGAAATTATATAAAACAATTTTGTTGTCTAACAGGACCAATTAATCAAAGTTTATGGTTGAGAATTGAGATTCGACGTGAATAGTATGTTGTGCGTCGCATTTAGTTTGTTATTTTGAAAATTATACAATATAACTTATTTTTTGGTGTTTTAGTGGCTACTTTTTAATATTGGTCCATAAATAAATAATATTGATTCATAAATGAATAATATTTGATAAATATTACTCATATATATGCTAATATTACTTATTTAAAAATCAATATTAAAAAATCTTACAACTAAAACTCCAAAAATGAAAGTTATATCGTAAAAAGCTCCTACAAGAAAAGCTAAACATGGATATTGATTATAGCAATTAGACTACAACTGTGTTAATTAAATCAAATCTACTATTTTCTAAACATTTATATATATAAATAAATATATATATATATATCTTTAATTTGTAAAAGAAACAAAATATCACTAATTAGCCATAATATCTCAAAATTTCATTTTTTTCTTTTTAGATTGACTTTTTTTTTTATATATTTTAAAAAAGAGTTAAATACACTTTAGTATATTTTATTATTCAATTTACTCAAATGAGAGCCTCTTCAATTTAAACACTTCAATACTTTTAATTTTTTTAAAAGTTACAGTCTGGTCGAATATAATTAAATATAATAGATTCTGTAAAATTGAAATCATTTGTATCGCACATAAGCCTTTAAAAGTCAAACTACAAGATTTTTGCATCAAATATTAGTTAGCAAATTATATATTTGAGAGAATTACTAGTATTTTTAATTGTCAAGTCATTGTTTGTCAACAAATTACAAAATATTGGTTTGTTTTTTTCATCTTTCAATTTTCATAAATTGACAAAAATTAATAAATTAAAATTTATAAAGTGCACATGATCTAATTTTGATAGAATCTATTAAAACTAACCCGATTAGATTAGATTGTACTTTTTTGCATAACTTAAATTTTTAAAGTTTTTAAATTAATTCTAAAGACTCCAATTTATTATTTTAGAAGTCATATATAGTAGTTTTTCGGTTTCAAGATAGGCCGATATAATCTTTTTTTTTTTTGTTGAAATAAAAAAGACTTTCTCGTAGCAGGGTCATAGACTTAGGAAGTATTTAGGAGTCCGCGATGGGAGCTCATATTGCTAAAATCTCTCTCTTTCTCGTGCGATAGCAGCGGAGAGGAATACTTGAGTCCAAATGGAACTATCAAGACTCGAACCTCAACTTCCATACTCACAGATGTAAAAACTCAACTGACTCCTGCCACTAAACTATACCCTCAAATGCAGGCCGATATAATCTTGTTTTGCAGTTAAGATTTATATTTACATAAACACTATGTTATCGTACGATTTCTAATGGAGATTGTGATGCGGAACCCCAAGTTTAAAGAAACTGTAATCCCAACACACAATATGATATGGAACAAACCCTAGGTAAAAACCTGCCCTATAGCACCTCTAGATAACAATTGTATCTAGCAACACTAATTAGAAGGCAAAGAATGAAATTGAAATTCGCCACAAAGTAAATAACTTTGATAAGAAGATCAATTCCCAAATGCAACAAGTAGAAGAAAAATTATCCTCACTTGGAATACACAAGTCTTGTTGAAAACAAGAATATATTCTATTTAATCAATAATCAAAGTTTTTTTTACAAGCTAGAGATTAGGGTTAGGTTAAGAATCAATATAGACCATAAAATAATTAGAAAAGTAATCATAAGGCTTAAAACTAACCCTAAATAAATATAATCCGAAAATAGAAATAATTACAAAACTGCCATTATAATCTGGAAATAGCAATAATTACGAAACTGCCATTATAATCTGAAAATAGCTAAATTATGAAACTGCCATTGTAATCTGAAAATAGCTAAAATTACTTCGTTTTGTCTTTGCAACACCCGAGCAGCATTACTTCCTTCATTCCTTGCTTGGACATCATGCTTAAATCATCATCTTTTGCTCCAATGGTAGAATATGGCTCTATGATGCCCGCATCAATTCCTTCATCTTCAAAAAGATTAGAGCACTCATCCATAAACCGGTTACTGGTACCAATATTGCTGTGGTAGCTCGGACGGTTGTTGCCGAAGATAGGCTGCTCGTGCGGCCTTCGTCCTCGAATCTGAATCCAAATCGAAAGAAAAAATATCATAAACATTAAAGATAGTGGACTCATTGTACTCACTCTGAAGGGCGATTTTGTATGCGTTGTCCTTTACTGTTTCAAGCACTTGAAACGGTCCATTGCCTCTAGCATCCAATTTAGACTTCCTAAGGTTGAAAAACCTTTTATTCTTTAAATATACCCAAACCCAATCTCCTGGTTTGAATATCCTACACGTGTCATCCCATAAAACTTTCCCAAAGGGACTCAAAAATTCAACATCCTTATCATATTTAATAGTTCTAGTCACTCCACGCAATTTTAATTTCTCATCAAAGTCCTGCAATAAAGAGATAAAAACACTAGGCAAATCGGGGTTAAGGTTAGTTTCACAAAGCAAAACTTCTCGAAACCTCACTAATAATATTACTTTCTTGCCTAAGAATGCATTACTGACTTCTCTCTCTTTTGTATTAAAACTCTTTTTCTTTTCACTCATCTCACTTTTTTCTATTGCACTTTCCTCTTTATTTTTCTTACTAGTGCAATCACTCACCATTGGGCCTTTATTTATATTATTTTCACCTTTGGCCTCTTTACACTCAATTTTTTTATTTGTCTCACTGCCCAAATCCCCATGTGAACTTTTGGATAATTTCAATTGTTCAAAATACACCTCCATTGGAGATAAAGGTGCAAGTGTGACTTTCATTTCATTATGCTCATGACTCATAGCCCTTGGTTCCTCCCTCCATATGCGTCTCCTCATGGAATGATTTGAGACTTCATCATCTTCGGAACCCGATGACTCTATATCTCTAGTTCGCAAACCATCTCTACTTGGATTATTTGTGGCGGTCATAAAGACTTCACTTACCTTATCATTTAGCTCATCCATCTTCATCTCTTTGTAATACTCCTCTACGGACCTAGACCCTTGTGTGAGTCTCTGCAACTTTTGATGAAGCTCTCTATAGTAATAAGATGGTACAAACATCTTCCTCATAATTCTCTTCATCTCATACCAAGTTGAGATCGGATCTTCTCTATATCTCCTCCTTGATTGTATAAGTTGCTCCCACCAAACTAGAGCATAGTCGGTGAACTCCACTGCAGCTAGTTTAACCTTCTTCTCCTCAGAGTAATTATGACAATCAAATATTAACTCTACCTTTTTTTCCCATTCCAAGTATGCCTCGGCATCACTTCTTCCTTTGAATGGCGGAATGTGCATCTTAATTGAACTTAGGTTGTCATCCCTTCCTCCTCTTGGCTCCTCTCTCCTAGGTTTTCTTCTTACAGTTTGGACTTCATACTCTTCTTCATCGGAAACAATTACTTATTGTCTCCTAGGTCGTGTTCCTTCCCTTATAGTAGTATTGGACATGGTCATGGTCATCTCCTTCATTTGCTCCATCATCTCATCCATCCTAGATTTCAATGTTTCTTCCATCATAGAAGTCAATCTCTCTTCCATCCTTCTATACTCACCCTCCAAAGATTGTCGTAAGAGCTTTGGATCTGGTGTTGCCACTTACTTTTCTTCCGAAGTAGAAACTCCCTTTCTCTTTCTTTTAGACATTCTTACACACTCCCTTACGTGTCTAACTCAAAAATGGTAAACCCTCGTGTTTCACTCAAATTTGGTTTTTACCCTTTATATGCTCACCACTCAAGTCTTTTACCACTGAAGTCTTGTTCACCAAGTTGCACTTCAGAACCAATTACTTAAACAAAAATATAAAACTAAAATAGCAAATTTCAAAATTAAAACCTAACAATAAAAAGCAAGTTCAATTCTCGAGCAAAATTGGCACAAAAGAAAATGACATAAGAGTAATGAAACAAATAATAATTACTCTATGAAATCAATAGGAAACTAAACAGATTTAGAATAAGAAAGTATGAAAGTAAGAAACTATGAGAATGGGAAAGTAAGAAAATAAGAAACTATGAAAATAGGAAACAAATTAAATTGAGAATAGGAAAGTAAGAAAATAAGAAACTATAAGAATAAGAAACAAATAAATTAGGAAAGTAGGAAATATGGAATAATAAAAATCAGAAATCAATTAGGAATAAGTAACTTTCATAATATTTAAGCAACCAATCTTAATATTTCAACTTTCAATTCTTTTTTTTTTTTTTGCTACGATATTTTTTTCTATTTTTTTTTTTGTATATATAATCAGATTCTTCTTTTTCTGCTTTTTTTTTTTGGTACGATTTTTTTTTTGGGTACTAAAATACCAAGAACAATGAAGAATACGAAGAACTCAAGAACAAAAGAAAAAAAAATGCAGAAACAACAAGCGAATCAAAGACTCCAAAAAGAAAAAACAAAGAACAAGATAAATAGGAATTTATCTTGGCCTTGCTCTGATACCAAATGATGCGAAACCCCAAGCTTAAAGAAATTGTAATCCCAACACACAAGATGATATGGAACAAACCCTAGGTAAAAACCCGCCCTATAGCACCTCTAGATAACAATTGTATCTAGCAACACTAATTAGAAGGCAAATAATGAAATTGAAATTCGCCACAAAGTAAATACCTTTGATAAGAAGATCAATTCTCAAATGCAACAAGTAGAAGAAGAATTATCCTCACTTGGAATACACAAGTCTTGTTGAAAACAAGAATAGATTCTATTTAATCAATAATCAAAGTTTTTTTTACAAGCTAGAGATTAGGGTTAGGTTAAGAATCAATCTAGACCATAAAATAATTAGAAAAGTAATCCTAAAGCTTAAAACTAACCCTAAATAAATATAATCCGAAAATAGAAATAATTACAAAACTGCCATTATAATCTGGAAATAACAATAATTACGAAACTGCCATTATAATCCGAAAATAACTAAATTACGAAACTGCCATTGTAATCCGAAAATAGCTAAAATTACTTCGTTTCATCTTTGCAACTCCCGAGCAGCATTATCCCCTTCATTCTTTATTTGAACATGATGCTTAAATCATCATCTTTTACTCCAATAGTAAAATATAACTTTATAATGACCGCGTCATATTGCCTTAATGGCAGCATAAAAATAAGTGGCGATGATTCCTCTTGCACGTGTTTTTGGGTGCATCTTGGTAATTACTTTTTCTTCTTTTTATGAAAGATACTATTAGTCCTACTTATTTTGGACTTTGAACTAAAAGATATTATTAAAATTTATACAAAAGTAACGAATAAAAAATAAAACAAAAAAGAAAAAGATAATAATTTGAAAGGAACAAATTTTTTATAAAAATATGTATATATATATATCCAAAAAACTTCAGAGAAGTGTTAATTTCTACTGGTGCGTGGCTTGTTTTTGCGCACTGTTTTTATTTTTTCTATTTGCTTCTACTTTTCCACCATAAAACACCTCAGAAACATCTAAACTGTGCATAACTGCCTTTTGTATTTTCATACCTTCCATTATATATACATTTCATTTTGTTGCATTGCCACCCCTTTAATCACATTTTATATTTTGCAAAATTCACATTTGAATTGAATATGAATTCTCCTTTCCAAGCAACAATGTTATTTTCCATCCAATATTCTGCAATAACAGTTGAATAAATCAATAACTCAAATTTTATATTTAGGATACAAAAGTACAAACATATATCTGTAATAGAAGATAAGGACAAGGGAAGATGCTTTGGGTCTCTAGTTTTCCTCCTTGTACGTTCGGCAAATAGTCTGTTTGATTGGCATCGAAATACCATTTTTTTCAATTCCAGTGGGTGCTTAAAAAGAGGTCATGCGAGCAGCACATGTAAATTTACTTGTTCAGAAATTACATATACTACAATGAAAGAAAAGAATAAAAGTAAAAATAAATAACATAATATGAAATGCCAATAACTTAATTATAATATAATAACTTATTATATTTGTAGGAAGAAGCATATAAACTACACTTGCACCAACAGACAAGCCACATGGTTAGTTCCTTTTATAGGTCAAATGTTTCCATTTTTTTTTACAAATTGGGGAAAAAAAAATTACATACTGCTGTAACATATTAGTTCAATTATCGACGCAGCCAAAAGAATAGATGGAAACAGGAAATACAAAGACGGTAGGATTAGAAGAGAGAAAATGGGTTTCCCAATGTCTTACGCACATGTCGCGTGTATGGTGGAAAATCATATACGCGTGTCACTTACTCCAATGGTCGTCATCTTTTCAGAAAAAATAAAAAATAAAAAATAAAAACAAAACAATATTTGTTAATAGGGTTTTTGCACCGACATGCATTTATGTTTATTTTTTTTTAGCAGATTTAAGCTTTATCTTTGTTATATTTTTAGTCCTTTAATTATGTGCGAATACACAATGTTTGGTTCTTTTACATTTTTTATTTATATTTTGTTAATATTAGACACGTGAATATTACGTGCAGAAAGTAATTATGGTCATTTTAAAAATATTATACTATTGCAGCCATTTCTATCACATTCATATAGAAATAAAAATGCAGAATAAAAATTAGAGCTTTTTATCTTTGACAATTTGAGAGATTTAAAGTTGCAAAAGAGATGCGAGAGAGAGAGAGAGTAATTCGTGATTATAGATCAATTCGCATTCTTTTGCGAACTCATCCATAACTTTTTTGTGATTTATTCTCGATTTGTTTTTCAAAATGATTCACCGTTGAACTTTTCCTTTGTTACCATTCGCAATCCGTTACAAATGAGTTTCGATTCTGCATCAATGGTAGAGTTTCAGTCGCAAAGTATATATGAGTTTTGGTATTTGAACAAACAAAGTAAAAAATTAGAAGAAAAAACTCCCAAATGAGGTAAGCAACGTGTTTTTTGCCTTCTATATTTAAAGTGTTGTGATGATAATAGAACATTGCAATCAAAGCCCAATAATAACAACACCCAAAATAAGGAAAAAAAAATGATTGAAAAATTTAGAAAAACAGAATTTGATGATTCGACGAATACTTTGAGAAATGGAGGAAAGAGAGAAGTCCACTTAATCGCCAATCCAAAACATCGACTTTGGTGGTTGCTTGGATTCGGCGGAAAGAAACGAAGAATTTAAAAGTAGAATATAATTTTTTTTTTCTAAGAGACACAAATAATAAAATCTAAAATATAAAACTAATTAGGATTCTTTGATAATGACATGGCATTATATGGTGTCATTCCACACAGATAGCATGTCATTTGGTGTAAGTTTTTGATCAAATTTTTGTTATTACTTAAAAATCGGCTAAAATTTTCAAACTTTGACCAAAAATTTAATATTTATGCAAAGATATATAATTTGTATTGGGATGAGAGAATAAAAAAATTTGTTGATAAAATTGTAAACTTGTCTAGGTTTTGTTACATGAATTACAAGCTATACCAATCCAAAATAAAATAAAATTAGAAGTTATATAAATATAGATCCAACTCAATATTATGTACAATTATTTTTCAATGGCATATTCAAAAGATTTAGTCCAACCAAAATCCTTGGGGGTACAAAACAATGTATAGATCATCTAGTTGTATAATTTGCATAATTTATACAGGTAGACCAGATTTAGTCCAACCAAAATCCTTTTGGATGGTGGAAATTAATAGCGCTGCATCTTTTTCCGTGGGCCGGGCTGCCCTTGCGTTTGTGGTTCATGATGACTGCGGTTTTCTTGTGTACGCGGCAACTAGTTTGGTTTGTGTGAACTGCTTTCAAAGTCGAAGCGAAGGCAGTGAGCTGGGCTTTCTCTTTTGCTTTGAGTAGAGGCTAGGATAAACTCTGTTTTTTGCCAGATGCTCTGCTTGCTGTGAAGGAGATTTATTACTAGGCATGCTAATATTTTGGTAACTGATGTTAACAGGTAGCAGCCTCCATATGGGGAAATACTATTCTCCAGTTCCACTCATTAATTAGTAGGGTCTACTACTTAGAACACCAATGTAAGTGAAAGTTTTACTGTATATTTAAATATCTAACTACAAAGGCTACACATTTTAATATTCTTGTTATATATATATATATATACATGTATAGAAGGTATACATGTGTAAACAGGTGGTAAATAAATTTCCCCTCTATTTTTATAAATATCTTCACCTAACAAATAAAAAGTATAAAATCAATTTTAACTTTCAAATGTACTCAAAATTTAAAAATTATAAATAAAATAAACTCAAATTAAAAAATCAATAGCAACAATTAAATTTAGAGAAAATTTCATTCATACCTTTTAAAGTTTACTTCATATTTAACTATATAGTCCATGATTTTAAACACTTTACTGATATCTTTCACCCTTAGTAGTCCCTCCTATGACATTCTCTCTCTTAAGTGGCAGTGCAAAATGACATAAATACTTTCATATTTGTCAAAAGAGGAAAAATATCATTTAGATCCTTTGTAATTTACGTTTGTTTCACAATCTCTCACTTTTTCTTTTTCTCTAATCCCTCTTTTCACCTTCTCTCTTTCTCTCTCATCTCTCTCTCATGTTCTCTGCTTTCTCTGTCCTTTTCAAGGATGAAAATATCGGTATTGATAAAAATATCGAAAGTAAAAAATATGGCAATATCGATGAAAATATCGGTAGAATATTGATATCGATAAAAATACAAAAAATAAATGACAGAAATTTATAAAAGAAATATGACTTTTTTTATGAAACTTCATGATATGCTTATTTATTAGATACTTTATCAATTTAACTATAAAAACTGAAAAATATATTGAGTATTTATCATAATTAAGAGATTTATAGCACTCGTTGACATTAAAACAATATTATTAATTAAGTAATGAATTATTCATTAATCAGAATAATAATATAAATACATAATTACTTAAATATGAGTCAATACCATAAATAATTTTTTGATAGTTGAAAATTTTCATTTTTTTCATCATTCTAATTTTTAATTGTGTACTGATATATAAATATTTAATTAAAATGTACATCTCCTTGATAATTTGTATGTAATTGTAATATGTCAACTATATGGATTTAATATTTCATGTGATTGTCTTTGCTGATAGTCATAATATGGATATGACGTTGATTAACTCTGTTTATTACTGCTAACCCCTGATGATTGAATTTGAGAATGAATTCATGAGTTATTACTTGATGACATTCCATAACTATCCATTAAATAAGGGTTATATTCACCTTCAATCCTCATTGATTCAAAATTTGTAGAAAAAATTCATCTTCTTGTTGTAACATTCCAATTGTATCATTTTTTTCTACTCGTATAATCTTTATGAGGTGAAGTGAGTTCTGATAGTTAAAATTTTATAATTATAGATATTTTACGGGATAAATTATATCTTACGTGATTAGGTGATGTGAGTTCTAAACTTTTAATCAAATAATTTTTTTAACTTGTTGAAAGTTTATGCCAAAATAATTTTTTTCTTTTTTTAAATTATAACTATTCTTTTTAATTTAAAATTATAATCATTGTTTTACTTTTTTTTCTAATTGTTTCAATTATGTTTTCAAATTTAAATTCTCCTAATTATATGACATTAGTTAAAATATATCATCAATAAATAATTATAATTTAAAAAAAATACTCTAATATTTTATAAAAATATATCATATTTTTAAAATTTAATAATCTATATTTTAAAAAAAATTTATAGAAATTTTAACCAGATTATAAAAAAATTACTATAGAAATTTCAATAAAAATATCTTGAAAAATTTCAACACAAATTATAAAAATTCAGTCTTTTTTTTTAGAACATTAAATTAATATCCGTATCTTTCAAAAAATGAAATTTGGCCGAAATTATCAAAAATTTCAACCATGATCTCTTTTTTGTTGGGTTTTCTTCTCCTTCTCTCTTCCTTTTCTATTCCATTTTTTTTTCTTTTTTACCCCGAATTCTCCATCATTTTTTTTTCTTTCTCCCCGGTTTTCTTCTCCGTCTCTTTTCCTTCCCAAACCCAATTTTTTTCTTTTTTTACCACTAAAAATAGTAATACTCTCTTCCTTCCTTCCTTCCTTTTTTCTCTTATTTTCTCTCATTATCTTGCTCCTCCATTATTTTTCTATTTTTTGTTTCCTTTTTCATTATTTTTCCATCCCATCAAACAAAAAAATCAAAACATTTCTTAAATTCTCAACTAACATAAATACAGAAAAAAAAAATATAGCCAACATTTCAAAATTTTCTCTTCAATTCGGTGGATTGAGAGAAAATGATAAGAGGAGGTAAAAAAACAAAAAAAAATTCGGTGGAGAAGAGAACGAGAAGAGAGAGAGAGAGAGAGAGAGAGCTAAAACTATAGAAAGAGAGGAGAAAAGAAAAAAAGAAAAAAAGAGAGGAAGAGATAAAAAAAAAAATGAAGAAAAAAATATTTTGCTTGTGCACTAAAACGTGTTTTCTCACTTGTAAAAAATCAGGCTTAATTCCACACGTTAGTTAGTTAGATAGTAGGATTTGTTTTTCTTTTCGGCCGAGAATTCTTACAAGTTATATATAACAGTGTTTGAATGAGAAATTGTCATTTGTCAAGGGGTTCTTAATAATTATCCGCTGTTCTTTAGCCCATGAATGGCTTACTCTAAATCAGAAAAGAGAAGAAAAAGAAAATGAAAGGAAGAGAGAAGGAGAAGATAAAAAAAAAAGGAAAAAAGGAAAAAAATTCGGTTAGTAAGAGAGAATGAGAAAAGAAAAAAAAAAAGAGAGAAACTAAGAGGTGAGAGAAAAAAATTATTTATGAGAGAATAAAGAAGAAGAAGAAGAAGAAGAGAGAAGAAGAAGTGAGAGTGGAAAAAAAGAGGAGAGAGAATGAGAGAAGAATAAGTAAAAAAAATATTTTAATTTTATTTTAAAGATATTTAGTTTTTTTTTTTTTTTCCGTGCTGCGTATAGAAGATAAAATAATTTTGGATGAAAGTTAATTTTTGAAAAGTATTTTTAAATTATCAAATTTTTTTGAATGTGAATTAAAATTATACTAAACACTAGTGTGTAAAACTGACATCGTGTCATGTTGTATAATACTTTGTTGTATGGTATTCGTGTAAAATTTTATTATTTAAATATGATCCGTTAAACTTTTGTGTTGAAATATATAAACACAAATCTGTTTATGAAATTATCGTACCCATTATCCAACTCGTTAAATTTATTTTCAAAATTATTTAAAAAAAAATGAAAAATATATTTGATTTATAATTTATAGCTCGTACTAAAAAATAATGAAGCACATACAAACATAAATATTTTTATTATTTTACAAACCAAAAATATAACTAAAGCAACATACTTAATACATTTTAAAAAAATAACAAATCACAAAAACATAATAATTAAATCCTTCTACAAATAAATAATAAAAATCTAAAATAATATTGTTTGAAATAACAATAATACATAAACATATTCAATTTCAATAACATCTTCATTTTTTTAGATTTTTTTAGTTAAATTACTAAATTGCCATTACAGATTAATGTGTCTATAATGGATCTAATAAATTTTTGCAAATTAGCCCGTTATCAACCTAACCAGTTTCAGATAAATTTGAACCCATAAAAAAATGTTTATGTTCATGTCGTGTTGAAATTTTCCAGATCTACTGGTGTGTATATAAATTTTTTTTTCTATCAAACATTAATAATAAAATCTAAAATATAAAAATAATTAAGATTTTTTGATAATGACATGGCATTATTAAGTGGCATTCCACATCATATGCTGTGTAATTTGGTTTAAGTTTTTGGTCAAATTTTTTATTAGAATAGCATTACTGCATAAATTAGTTTATATAATTAATTAGGAGAAAATTCAATATGACTCCTCCAGTTAAGGCAAAATGCAATTATTATTTTTTCGAAAGGAAGCAAAATGCAATTTGAACCTTCAATTTTTCCACTATAGCCGGTCCTCTACTTAGGAAAATAAAAAAATAAAAAAAATATGAATAATATCTTGTATTTTTTTTGGTAAATGAATAATAATATCTTGTATTCCTAGAATATAGGATCCAAAAGATCATCAATCAATTGGGACATTTATATATATTGAGTAAAAAACTGTAATATATTGTTTTTTTTTAATAAATGTAATTTGAGATAAAATAATCCGTTTAATTATTACATATATATATTTTTTTAAATTATTTAAAAATAGGCTAAATTATAGAACTTTGACAAAGAATTTAGGTAGGTTTATTCAATTAAAATTTTTAAAAATATTTGTAGACTCTTTTTAGTTTTAGACTTTTATAAACTTTAATAAATTTCTGAAATTTTATAAAAGTACTAAGACTTTGAGTGAATTTTATAAACTTTTTAAATATTTTTATAGATTTTGAATAATTTTTATAAATTTTTTATTTTTATTATTTAGATTTGTAGATACTACATATTTCTATCTTTTACATTATAAACTGTTTAATCATTGTTTAGATTTCCTAAATGTTGCTCTATTACTTATCTTTGGCTACACGAGCATATACATGCTTACTTGATGAAAATGGAAACAAAAAAAGAAATAACTTTGATATAATAGCAATTAATATATTAAACAATAAATTATCAAAAAATGAAAGTAAAATTTCCAATTCAATGGAAAAAATAAAATATTTAATGTCCACTATTTATTAATAATTTCAACATCATTTCACATGCTAGTAGCTATATCAACCCTTTATTTATTAGCAAGCTCTATTTTTTACATCGAGTCTCAAAAATTGGTTCAAAAATGTTTTCTTGATTAACCAGTGATAGTGAAAAAGATGAATCTTTATTATCTAACTTTGTTGAAAATTCATCAGAACAACACTAATTTGTAACAAAATAAATGATAAACAATTAAATTACTTAGAAAATCTCCTTTGCTTGTCATTTATTTGGTTTGAATTTTCCATTAAATTATTAGATTGCACTTGCAATGTGATAAACAATTAAAGCATAACTTTTATTATTAACTATAACAGTTTGACATATATAATAAGCTTTTAACCACATGTACATAAATTAGAGAAAAAAAGATAACTATCCAATTATCCAAACTTCACCATTATAAAATAGAATTTGTATACATAATTTTTTACTTTCTCAAATTTCCATGAAAAGAAAATAAAAGATTGTCAACAATAAAACAGAAATGATACTACATTTTTGTGCTTATATAAATAGCCCCTTATATCAAAGAAGAAACTTGCCTTGTCAATCTTAAAATCTCTTATTTCAAACGCCATTGTAAAAGGATAAAAAATAATAATAATAATTTGTAATTTCAATGTACATAAGTATATGTCTATGTCTAAATGCATATGCAAATGTGTGCGCAAAATATTCACCCAAAAAAATGTATGTGCAACATGTTACAAAAACCAAAACTAAATACTATTGTACTTTTCTGTAATGTTTTGACATAGTTTTGTTTTTGGATTGTCAAATATTCGTCATGGTTTTTTCTTTAATGGTTTGAATCATAAAAGCCAAATTAAAGCTCAAGATTTACAAAGTTAATCATAATTTATCCTCTATAGTAAGTGATACATATCAGTTATTTATTAAAGTTGCTGCTTTTTATCAGAGTATCAATAATTGCAGTCAAACAATTTTTCTTAAAAAGGTATTTTCCATTTTTTTTAGTAAATGACTATTTTCTAGTTTGTTGCCGAAGAGGTGGTATAATGGCTGCAAGGTTGGAAACAACAACGGAAGAATCCAATAGATTCTGTATAGTATTCATAAGAATCTTATAAAATCCATGAAAAATAGGTGGGATTTAACTTAGCCATTTTCATTCACAAAATTTATTTTAAAATCCAATGAAATCTATCATTTTTTAAAATCTTTTAAAGTCAATGGCTTTTTGAATACCTTCAGATTTTAAAAAAATCCTATAAAGTCTTAATTGAATATATCTAGATTTTATAAAAGTTTATTAAAATCTAAATTGAATACCTCTTGATTTGTATTGACTTATCTGAATTCTGAATTGAATACATCTAAACTTTTAAAATCTAACCAATTCTAAATTTAATATACCCTCCTAAGCTTTCCATTGAAGAGGAGGCACTTACTGTAGTAGAAAATACACTACAGTGTTCTCATCAATCCTAGAGAGAATAAAAAACATATCAAGGAGAATAAAAAAAAAACGATCAACTTGACCTGCTTAAGAAAAAGCAGAAGACAAACCCAACAATTAATGTTTGGACAAAATAGTTAGAATCAACAAGTAATTAATTGAGAAATGTCCAATTAAGTTAATTAACATCCAAATAAGTTAATTTTTCTTTCTTTGGTTTCTGGATTTCAACTTTTTTATTTTTTAAACGATAATGCATTTTTGTGCAATAGCCCATTATACATTATACCAAAGAAGAAACTTACCATATCAATCTTAAAATCTCATGTTTCAAACGCCAGTGTATAAAGATAAAAAGAAAATTTGAAATTTATAATTTAAATCTACATGTGTCTTTGTCTATTTCTAAACGTATATGCAAATGTGTGTGCAAAATATTCACCAAAAAAATGTATGTGCACAATGTTACAAAAACCAACCTAAATATTATTGCACTTTTCTGTAATGTGTTGACATAGTTTGTTTTTGGATTGTCAAATATTCTTCATGGTTTTTTCTTTAATGGTTTGGATTATAAAAACCAAATTAAATCTCAAGATTTACAAAGTTAATCATAATTATCCTTTATAGTAATTGATCCATACCAGTTAGTTATTAAAGTTGCTGCTTTTTATCAGAGTATCAATAATTGCAGTCCACAATTTTCCATAAAAGGGTATTTTCCAATTTGTTGCCGAAGAGGTGGTATAATGGCTGTAAGGTTGGAAACAGCAATGGATGCTTTGTGAGTATGATTTACATAAACGCAGAGCAACTTTTTCTATAAACTGAAAATATGTGTTTTTGAAGTACCAAGTCTACTTAATTATCGTTTACCAAAAAAAAAAAAAAAGTGCATAATTTTCTGACAAACTATAGCGAATATTCCAATAACCACAATCAAATGCATTCACAACTCCCTAACCACTGAAGCAGAACATCAAGACGACCAGTACACCTTATCCCATCTCTGCTTTTCCAAGATTACTACTGCTGTTTATACAATAAATAGCTAACCTAAGCTTTCCTTTGAAGACGAGGCACCTACTGTAGCAAAAAATACACTACAATGTTCTCATCAATCCTAGAAAAAATAAAAAAACATATTAAAGAGAATAAAAACACATGATCAGCTCGATCTGCTTAATTAAAAGCAAAAGACAAACCCATCAATTAATATCTGGACAAAATAGTTAGAATCAGCAAGTAATTAACTGAGAAGCGTCCAATTAAGTTAATTTTTCTTTCTTTTCTTCTTGGGTTTCTGCTTTTTTATTTTTTGTTTTTTAATCTAGAAAATGGCAAACTGGGTTTCTCAATAAAAAAAACAGATTAAAAAGAATCAAAAAACACGATCAGCTCGATTTGCTTAATTAAAAGAAAAAGACAAACCAAGCAATTAATGTCTGGACAAAATAGTTAGAATCAACAAGTAATTAACTGAGATGCGTCCAATTAAGTTAATTTTTCTTTCTTTTCTTCTTGGGTTTCTGCTTTTTTATTTTTTGTTTTTTAAACTAGAAAATGGCAAACAGAGTTTCTCAATAAAAAAAATAGAAACAATACTGCATTTTTGTGCTTATATAAATAGCCCATTATACCAAAGAATAAACTTACCCTGTCAATCTTAAAATCTCATGTTTCAATTATAATTTCAATGTACATGTGTATATGTCTATGTCTAAATGTATATGCAAATGTTTGTGCAAAATATTCACACAAAAAAAAAAATTATGTGCACAATGTTACAAAAGCCAACCTAAATATTATTGCACTTTTCTGTAATGTTTTGACATAGTTTTGTTTCTGGATTGTAAAGTATTCTTCATGGTTTTTTCTTTAATGGTTTGGATTATAAAAACAAAATTAAAGCTCAAGATTTATAAAGTTAATCATAGTTTATCCTCTACAGTAATTGATCCATATCAGTTAGTTATTGAAGTTGCTGTTTTTTTATCAGAGTATCAATAATTGCAGTCCACAATTTTCCTTAAAAGGTATTTATTTTCCTTCTTTTTTTGTTTTGTTTGGTGAATGAGTATTTTCCAGTTTGTTGCCAAAGAGGTGGTATAATGGCTGCAAGGTTAGAGACAACAACGAAAGCTTTGTGAGTATGATTTACATAAACGCAGAGCAACTTTTTCGGTTAACTGAAAATAGGTGTTTTTGAAGTACCAAGTCTACTTAATTATCGTTTACCAAAACTAAAAAAAGGTCCATAATTATGTGAAAAACTATAGCAAATAATCCAACAACCAGAATCAAACACATTCACTCCTCCCTGACCACTAAAGCAGAACATCAAGGCGACCAGTACAACTTATCCCGTCTCTGCTTTTCCAGGATAGCTACTGCTGTTTATTCACAAAATAGCTAACCTAAGCTTTCCATTGAAGAAGACGCACCTATTGTAGCAGAAAATACAGTACAATGTTCTCATCAATCCTAGAAAGAATAAAAAACATAACAAAGAGAATCAAAAAACACGATTAGCTCGATCTTCTTAATTAAAAACAAAAAGGCAAATATAGCATTTAATGTTTGGACAAAATAGTTAGAATCAGCAAGTAATTAAATGAGAAATGTCCAATTAAGTTAATTTTTCTTACTTTTGTTTATGGGTTTATGCTTTTTAATTTTTTGTTTCTTATTCTAGAAAATGGCAATAGAGTTTCTCAACAACAAAACAGAAACAATAATGCATTTTTTGCTTATATGAATAGCCCATTATACAAAAGAAGAAACATACCTTGTCAATCTTAAAATAACGTGTTTCAAATGCCATTGTAAAACTATAAAAAAAAATTGTAATTTCAATGTACATGTGTATGTGTGTATGTCTAAACGTATATGCAAATGTGTGTGTAAAATATTCACACACAAAAATGTGTGTGCACAATGTTACAAAAACCAACCTAAATATTATTGCACCTTTCTGTAATGTTTTGACATAGTTTTGTTTTTTGATTGTCAAATATTCATCATGGTTTTTTCTTTAATGGTTTGGATTATAAAAACAAAATTAAAGCTCAAGATTTACAAAGTTAATCATAATTTATCCTCTATAGTAATTGATCCATATCAGTTAGGTATTCAAGTTGCTGCTTTTCACTAGAGTTCAATAATTGCTGTCCCCAATTTTCTATTTTTTTTATTAGAGTATCAATAATTGCAGTCCACAATTTTCCATAAAAGGGTATTTTGGTTCCTTTTTTTGTTGTTGGTGAAAATGTATTTTCCAGTTTGTTGCCGAAGAGGTGGTATAATGGTTGTAAGGTTGGAAACAACAATGGAAGCTTTCTGAGTATGATTTACATAAAAGCAGAGCAACTTTTTCTATAAACTGAAAATAGGTGTTTTTAAGTACCAAGTCTACTTAATTATATTTTACCAAAAAAAAAAAGTCCATAATTTTCTGACAAACTATAGCATATTCCAACAACCAGAATAAAATGCATTCACACCTCTCTGACCACTGAAGTAGAACATCAAGACGACCAGCACAACTTATGCCATCACTTCTTTTCCTGGATAGCTATTACTGTTTATACACAAAATAGCTAACCTAAGCTTTCCAATGGAAACGAGGCACCTACTGTAGTAGAAAATACACTACAGTGTTCTCATCAATCCTAGAAGAATAGAAAACATATCAAAGATAATAAAAAAATACGATCAGCTCGATCTGCTTAATTAAAAGCAAAAGCAAAATCTAAAAATTAATGTTTGGACCAAATAGTTAGAATCAGCAGGTAATTAATTGAGAAACGTCCAACTAATTTTTCTTCCTTTTGTTTTTTAATTTTTGTTTCTTATCCTAGAAAATGGCAAACAGGGTTTCTCAATTACAAAACAGAAACCATACTGCATTTTTGTGCTTATATATATAGCCCATTATACCAAATAATAAACTAACACTGTCAATCTTAAAATCTCATGTTTCAAACGCCATTGTAAAAAGATAAAAAAAAAATTGTAATTTCAATGTACATGTGTATATGTCTATGTCTAAACATATATGCAAATGTGTGTGCAAAATATTCACCGAAAAAAATGTATGTGCAACATGTTACAAAACCAACCTAAATATTATTACACTTTGTTAGTTTTTTTGATGGTTGAATATATGGATATTTTTGGTTTGATTGATGAATAGGAGGAACAATTGATAATGGGTTTAATTGAAAAAGGAAATATGGGACACTAGTAGATAGATTGAATAGCAAAGGCTATTGCTTTTTGTAATTGTTCTTTCTTGTTGTTTTTTACATATGGAAGCTAGGCTTCCTATTTATACACATCTAAAGTAGGTTTGAGTTTTCTAGATTTTTCTAGCATGGTGCTACATTACATGTTTCTAGATTCTTCTAGCATGGTGCTAGACTACATTTTTCTAGATTTTTCTAGCAGGATGCTAGATTACATTTTTTTCTAGATTTTTCTCTGTTATTTCTTAGATGCTAGTCTCTACGCTATTCTAGATAATTCTAGAAATTTATTTCTTTAAGCAATTTCTATAATCTTCTAGAAATGCATATCACCTATTTCAACACTCCTCCTTGATGTGCATTTCTGTTACTCCAATCTTGCTCCATTCTTCTTGCTTTGAAGCTTCTTCAAAACTTTTAGGTTCCACGATCGCCAAATTGCAAGATTCAAAGATCTCGATTAAAGATCTAGTTCTTCTCAGTGTTGATTCTGGCAATGATTCGACTTGCACCATCTGCTGTTGTTCTTGAGTTCGAGATCCTTGATCTGGGTTTGTCTCCTCTTTTCTTTGTTGTATTGCGGGTACATTAATTATCTTTCCTTCTACCTCCTTAGTTTCCCAATTGTATGATGCATCTTCGTCAAACTCAACGTCTCGACTAATGAGTATCTTGTTAGTCTTTAAGCTATAGATACAGTAGCCTTTTGATTGAGCACTGTAGCCGAGAAATATTCCCTTTTTTGTCTTGTCATCCAATTTACTTCTCTTTTCTTTTGGAATATGAGCATAACAAATGCATCCAAAAACCTTTAAATGTTTCGCTGATGGTTTTTGCCTACTCCAGGCTTCAATCGGCGTCTTGTCTTTTACTGCTTTAGTTGGACACCTGTTGAGAAGATATAGTGCTGTGTATGCCCATAATTTTTTCGGAAAGCCCTTTTCCATTAGCAAAGTTCGAGCCATTTCCATGACTATTCTGTTTTTCCTTTCGGATACTCCATTATGTTCTGGAGCATATCCAATTGTAAGTTGATGCTCTACTCCTTCATCTTCGCAGAATTTGTTGAACTCTTTGGATGTGTATTCTTTTCCATGATCACTTCGAATAGTCTTTGTATAATAGCCACTTTGTTTTTCGACTAAATTTTTGAATTTTTTGAAATTCTTGAAGATGTGATTTTTCACGAAGAAAATAAACCCAAGTCATTTGAGTGTAGTCATCAATGAAGAGGATGAAGTACCTGTTTTGATCCAGTGATGGAGTTCGCATTGGTCCGCAGACATCGGTGTGGATTAGCTCTAGTGGCTCCTTTGCTCTCCATGCTTTGTCTGTAGGAAAAGGTTGTCGATGCTGCTTGCCTTGTAGACATGCTTGACATGTACCGTTGATCTCTTCAATAGTTGGTAAGTTGCACATTAGGTTTTTTTTATGAAGAATCTTCAGACCATGGAAATGGAAGTGATCAAATCTTTTGTGCCAAATCCACGAGCTGTCTACTTGCGTCTTCATTGCTACTTTGTTGGCATATCTCCATTCTACTGGAAATGATTTGTTTCCTCTCATATTGATCTTTGTTATCTCCATAGTTTTATTTTTCTTATCATAAATTGTACACGAGTCTCCTTCAAAGCGAAGAGAGTATCATTTCTCCATCATTTGTTCTACGCTCAATAGGTTTTGATTTATAGAAGGGACTAACAGTACATCAGTTATGTACCGTTTACCCTTTTTCGTCTCTATGGCAATAATGCCTTTTCCTGTAGCCTCAATGTATTCTCATTTCCTATTTTTACTTTTGTCTGAGTTTTATTTAGGCTACAGAAAATACTTTTATCTTTTGTCATGTGGTTACTACAACCACTATCTAGATACCAAGTATCTTTTTTATCTTCGCCTTGACAGACGTCGAAAAGATGATTTTCTACATCCTTATCTTCAGTAAAATTAGCTTGATGAGTCTCTTTTGAGCGACAATCTTTTTCTACGTGCCCAAACTTTCTACAGACTCTACACTGTGGTTTTCCTTTAAATCAATAGTCTTTTTCCAAATGACTTTTTCTTTTGCAAATACCACAAGGAGGATATTTACTAAGTTTATTTCTAAAATTTTCTTGAAAATTCTTCTGTTCTTTTTTAGATTTTTGAGACTGCATATTTATTTTAGATTGAAAGGCATTCTCTGTTGAATCTTCAACTTGCATACTCAATCTTTTTTCATATGCTTCTAGAGAGCCCATTAGTTCTGTTGATGTTAACTTTTCTATATCTTTAGATTCTTCTATAGTAGTAATAATTGCATCATATTTCTCCGTGTAGCTTATTAATTTTTTTTCAACCACCTTCTTTTGGGAGATGTTTTCTCCATAGGCTCTCATTTGATTTACAACTTCCTTTATCCTTGAGTATTAATCTTTAACAGTCTCATCGTCCTTCATTTTTAAATTTTCAAAATCTCTTCTTAGAGTCTGTAGTTTGATGGCACGTACCTTTACATTGCCTTGAAACTCCTCCAGTAGTGTATCCCATGCTTCCTTAGCACTGGTAGCTCCCATCATTCTTGGAAAAATTTCGTCTGCCATAGCTTGTTGCAGAACGAACAATGCTTGAGAATCTTTTTGTTGATTCTCTTCAAGCTCCTTTTTTTGAGTATTGTTTAGAGTGATAATGTCAGTAGGGATACTGTAGCCTGCACTAACAATACCCCATAATTTTTGGGATTTAAAATACGTGGTCATTTTGATAGACCAAAAATCATAGTTTTCTCCATGGAAAACTGGAACTGGGATTGTTGAGCAAAAATTGTCAGTCATGATAAATGAAAAATAACAACTCCCAATTGATGAAAGAACGTAGGCTCTGATACCACTGTTAGTTTTTTTGATGGTTGAATAGATGGATATTCTTGGTTTGATTGATGAATATGAGGAACAATTGATAATGAGTTTAATTGAAAAAGAAAATATGGGACACTAGTAGATAGATTGAATAGCAAATGCTTATTGCTTTTTGTAATTGTTCTTTCTTGTTGTTTTTTACATATGGAAGCTAGGCTTCCTATTTATACACATCTGAAGTAGGTTTGAGTTTTCTAGATTTTCCTAGCATGGTGCTAGATTACATGTTTCTAGATTCTTCTAGCATGGTGCTAGACTACATTTTTCTAGCATGATGCTAGATTACATTTTTCTAGATTTTTCTATGTTATTTCTTAGATGCTAGTCTCTATGCTATTCTAGATAATTCTAGAAATCTATTTCTTTAAGCAATTTCTATAATCTTCTAGAAATGCATATCACCTATTTCAACACACTTTTCTGTAATGTTTTGACATAGTTTTGTCTTTGGATTGCCAAATATTCTTCATAGTTAATGGTTTGGTTATAAAAACAAAATTCAAGCTCAAGATTTACAAACTTAATCACAATTTAGCTCTATAGTAATTGATCCATATAAGTTACTTATTAAATTTGCTGGTTTTTATCAGAGTATCAATAATTGTAGTCAACAAATTTCTATTTTTTCCTCAGAATATCAATAATTGCAGCCCACAATTTTCTTTAAAAAGGTATTTTCCTTCCTTTTTATTTTTATTTTTTGGTGAATGGGTATTTTCCAGTTTGTTGCTGAAGAGGTGGTATAATGGCTGTAAGGTTGGAAACAACAATGGAAGCTTTGTGAGTTTGATTTACATAAACGTAGAGCAACTTTTTCTATAAATTGAAAATAGTTGTTTTTGAACTACCAAGTCTACTTAATTATCGTTTACCAAAATAAAATAAAAAAGTCCATAATTTTCTAACAAACTATAGCAAATATTCCAACAACTAAATTCAAACGCATTCACACCTCTCTAACCACTGAAGCAGAACATCAAGACTACCAGTACAACTTATGCCATCACTTCTTTTCTAGGATAGCTACTCGTGTTTATACACAAAATAGCTAACTTACGCTTTCCATTGAAATCGAGACACCTACTGTAGCAGAAAATACTTTACAGTGTTCTCATTGATCCTAGAAAGAATAAAAAACATATCAAAGAGAATAGAAAAACACAATCACCTTGATCTGCTTGATTGAAAGCAAAAGACAAACCCAAAAATTAGTTTTCTGTAATGTTTTGATATAGTTTTGTTTTTGCATTGTCAAATATTCTTCATGGTTTTTTGTTTAATAAATATGTGTTTTTGAAGTACCAAGTCTACTTAATTATCGTTTACCAAAAAAAAAAAGTCCATAATTTTTTGACAAACGAAAACAAATTTTCCAACAACTAGAATCAAACGCATTCACACCTCTCTGACCATTGAAGCAGAACATCAAGACGACCAATACATCTTATGCCATCACTTCTTTTCCAAGATAGCTACTCGTGTTTATATACGAAATAGCTAACCTAAGCTTTCCATCGAAGACGAAGCACCTACTATAGCAGAAAATACACTACAGTGTTCTCATCAATCCTAGAAAGAATAAAAAACATATCAAAGAGAATCAAAAAACACGATCAGCTCGATCTGCTTAATTAAAAGCAAAAGACAAACCCAAAAATTAAGGTTTGGACAAAATAGATAGAATCAACAAGTAATTAAGTCAGAAGCATCCCATTAAGTTAATTTTTCTTTCTTTTGTTTCTGGGTTTCTGCTTTTTTATTTTTTGTTTCTTATTCTAGAAAATGGCAAATAGGGTTACTCAACCACAAATAGAAACGATACTGCATTTTTGTGCTTATATATATAGTCCATTATACCAAATAATAAACCTTGTCAATCTTAAAATCTCCTGTTTCAAACACCATTGTAAAAAGATAAAAAAAAAAATTTGTAATTTGAATGTACATGTGTAATGTCTATGTCGAAACGTATATGCAAATGTTTGTGCAAAATCAACATGTTACAAAAACCAACCTAAATATTATTATTTTTTAGCAACAAAAAAAAAAAAAAAAANAAAAAAAAAAAAAAAAAAAACCTAAATATTATTACACTTTTCTGTAATGTTTTGACATAGTTTTGTTGTTGGATTGTCAAATATTCTTCATGGTTTTTTCTTTAATGGTTTGGTTATAAAAACCAAATTAAAGCTCAAGATTTAGAAAGTTAATCATATTTTATCCTCTATAGTAATTGATTCATATAAGTTACTTATTAAAGTTGCTGGTTTTTATCAGAGTATCAAGAATTGCCGTCAACAATTTTCTATTTTTTTATCAGAGTATCAATAATTTCAGTCCACAATTTTTCTTAAAAGGGTATTTTCCTTTTCTTTTTTGTTAAAGGGTATTTTCCAGTTTGTTGCAGAATAGGTGGTATAATGGCTGCAAGGTTGGAATCAACAAAGGAAGGTTTGAGAGTATGATTTACATAAATGTGGAGCAACTTTTTTCGATAAACTGAAAATAGGTGTTTTTGAAGTATCTCTCCTTTTCCAAGATAGCTACTATTGTTTATACACAAAATAGTTAACCTAAGCTTTCCATTGAAGACGAGACACCTACTATAGCATAAAATACACTACAATGTTCTCATCAATCAATAGAAAGAATAAAAAACATGTCAAAGAGAATCAAAAAACATGATCAGCTCGATATGCTTAATTAAAAACAAAAGACAAACCCAGCAATTAATGGCTGGACAAAATAGTTAGAATCAACAAGTAATTAACTGAGAAACATCCAATTGATTTAATTAACGTCCAATATAGTTAATTTTTCTCTTTTTTGTTTCTGGATTTCTGCTTTTTTATTTTTTGTTTCTTATTCTAGAAAATGGCAAATAAGGTTTCTCAGTAACAAAATAGAAACCATACTGCATTTTTTTGCTTCTATATATAGCCCATTATACCCAATAATAAACTAACACTATAAATCTTAAAATCTCCTATTTCAAACGCCATTGTAAAAAATAAAAATATAAAAAATTGTAATTTCAATGTACATGTGTAAATGTCTATGTTTAAACGTATATGCAAATGTGTGTGCAAAATATTTACCAAAAAAATGTATGTGCACAATGTTACCAAAACCAACTAAATATTATTGCCCTTTCTGTAATGTTTTGGCATAGTTTTGTTTTTGGATTGTCAAATATTCTTCATGGTCTTTTTTTAATGGTACAAATTAAAGCTCAAGATTTACAAAGTTAATCATAATTTATCCTTTATAGTAATTTATCCATATCAGTTAGTTATTAAAGTTGTTGCTTTTTATCAGAGTATCAATAATTGCAGTCCATAATTATCTTTTTTCTTTTTATTAGAGTATCAATAATTGTAGTCCACAATTTTCCTTCAAAGAGTATTTTCCTTCCTTTTTTTTTGGTGAATGGGTATTTTCCAGTTTTTTGCAGAAGAGGTGGTATAATGGCTGCAAGGTTGGAAACAACAACGGAAGCTTTGTGAGAATGATTTACATAAACGCAGAGCAACTTTCTTGATAAGCTGAAAATAGATTTTTTTAAGTGCCAAGTCTACTTAATTATTGTTTACCAAAAAACAGTCCATAATTTTATAACAAACTATAGCAAATATTCCAACAACCAAAATTAAACCCATTCACACCTCATCAAGATGAGCAGTATAACATATCCCATCTCTGCTTTTCCAGGATAGGTACTGTTGTTTATATACAAAATAGCTAACCTAAGCTTTCGATTGAAGACGAGGCACCTACTGTAGCAGAAAATACACTTCAGTGTTCTCATCAATCTTAAAAAGAATCGAAAACATATCAAAGAGAATCAAAAACACGATCAGCTTAATTAAAAGCAAAAGACAAACTAAGCAATTAATGTCTGGACAAAATAGTTAAAATCAACAAGTAATTAACTGAGAAACGTCCAATTAAGTTAATTTTTCTTTCTTTTGTTTCTGGGTTTCTGCTTTTTTATTTTTTCTTTCTTATTCTCGAAAATGGAAAATAGGGTTGCTCAACCACAAACAGAAACGGTACTGCATTTTTATGCTTATATAAATAGCCCATTATACCAAAAAAGAAACTTTCCCTATCAATCTTAAAATCTCTTGTTTTAAACGCCATTGTAAAAAGATTAAAAATATATATATTTTTAATTTCAATGTACATTTGTATATGTCTATTTCTAAACGTATATGCAAATGTGTAAGCAAAATATTCACACACAAAAATGTATATGCACAATGTTACAAAAACCAACCTAAATATCATTGCATTTTTGTGTAATGCTTTGGCATAGTTTTGTTTTTGGATTGTCAAATATTCTTAATGGTTTTTTCTTTAATGGTTTGGATTATAAAAACCAAATTAAAGTTCAAGATTACATAGTTAATCATAATTTATCCTCTATAGTGATTGATCAATATCATGTAGTTTTTAAAGTTGCTGTTTTTTTATCAGAGTATCAATAATTGCAGTCCACAAGCTGTGATTAAATATTCCTATTTAAAAGTTCATCACTCACTAAGCCAAAAACCCTAAACGGTGACGCAAAAATAGCGTCGCTAGTCACGGAAAGGAGTGTCGCAGAATGTGAAAAATATTCGCGACGGACAATATGTGTTGCAAATATGAAACAATTGGCAAGGCACAACGTCGCAAATATAGAGACAATTGGCTGTAATTATCCCCATAATTGGCGACGCTTGTTCTTCTACCAATTGGTGACACTAGCGTCACCAATTCTCCTCACAATTGGCGACAGTAACATCTCCAATTATTAGTTTTTGCGACGAAATTTTGTCATGAAATTTGCCTAAATTGGCAACGCGTGTGTCTCTAATTGTCCATTTATCGCAAAAATTATTTGTCGCTGATACCATTATTTGGCGACGACATTCATTGCTAATTATTTAGGCCATTTTTTTAAAACCGTAGCAAATCTCTATATAAGACGTCACTAGATAATTCAAATTAAACGATTTTGTAAATCTCATTTGAATATTTTATAAATTTAATTTAAATGTATAAATATTATTAATTAAAAGTAAACAAATTTAAATTTCATTATCTTTTATAAAATAATGAATGATTTATTGCAAATGATTAATTTAATAATAATGAGAATCAATTACTAATAAAAAATACAAATGAGAAAAAAAATGCAAATATATAAAAATAATGTGAACAACAAAATTATAAACAGTTATATCTTTCCATAAATACAATAATTAAATGCGACATAGTTTTTGTCGCCTAAAAGTATATATATAAACTGAAATACCATATCTTACATTGATGTTATAAATGGGAGTAAAGCGGCTATCAATTTTGCTCTAAAACTATCTATGTACTGCTGGGTTCAAACAACATCCTGAAATTACACATATAGACCAAACAAGTAGTTCAAATAAGTATAAGCTAATAATTATCTATTCTTATTTTGTGTATACAAAAGTGATAGAAAAATGTTAATCATTATATTAAATAGCTAAGTAGTTTTTTCACCATATACATTTAAAGTGCATTTAGATATATGAATAAATATTTATGTATAACAATATGAACCATATGTACCTTTGTTATAGGCATGTAAGAAGAAATACACTCGGGTCTCGGCAACAGCGTGTACGGAGAAATACTTGAGGGGCTCAGCGGCGACGCCAAGAAAGTGAAATCGCTATGAGTCCTTTAGCTTGTTGGAAAAAGATATATATGAGTGAAAAATTTTGGTTGCCTTTGTCGTTGATGAGTTTGAGAGGAAGACAAATGGAAAATACCTGATTGCCGGCGTTGACGAGTTGAGAGGATGAAAAATGAAAAAAATTTGAAAATATTGGTGTAATTTCGGGTTTGAGGGGGTTGTGTAGGATAGTGGAGGGAAGAGTGAGAAAATAAATTTGGATTGGTGGGAATTAATTCCGCCATTAATTTTGAGATACGGCGACGCATAGTGTCGCTAAAGGTCTTTTAGCGACGTAGTGCGTCACCAATTAAAGAACATTTTGGCAATGCCCAATAATGATTTTCTTTTTATGTATATATTTTTTTATTCTATAATATATATTCTAAATTATAAAATTAT